>JAPYYJ010004200.1:0-10683 GCA_028533885.1 Nasua narica
GACCCCCTCCCAAATAAACTGCTGGTCCCTTAATCTCTGTCTCACCCTCTGCTGGTAGGGGAAGCCAAACTAAGGTACCCCCAACCTTCCCTGGGCTGGCCCCTCCCGTTCTGCACGTCTTGGCTCACCTGTCTCTGCTGGGAGCCCATCCAGGGTCTCCCCTCCCAGCCCCCATCCTGATAAACACCAGAGCTTGGTCTTGAACTCAGGGCTCTCAGGCTCTCAGACCCAGGGCTCCTGCAGCATCACCACCGGGGAGGCTGTCGTCCAGCGAGGCCCGGGAACCTGGAAACCAGCTCTTTTTCACGAGTTCCCACAAGACATTTTTATTCACCCTCAATGGTCCCAGAAGAGAGCTCCTCGAAGTGGTTTAATAGTGACACGTACTGTCTTTGCAATAGCACTTTATCACGTAATTTGCTGCATATTCATTCGCTCGACAAATAACTTGTCGAACTCAGGAGGCGACGTCTGATGAGGCAGGCACCGTCCCTACTCTCCCGGAGCCTCCACGTACACTTGTTATTTTTGTGATTGGAGAATGAATTGATTTTGTGTTCAAAACAAATAGGGACATGTGTTGGTGGAGTGGAGGAGGGACGGGTTTCCCAGGTCGCCCGGGGAGTCCCCTAGGTCTGGGGTCTCCTCCGGGCAGCACGCCCTGTCTGGGTCTGACTCAGATATCACCTGGAATTCAGGGTCCTGTGGGCAGCATCCTCCAGGCACCCCACCCCGCTCCTCTACGTCCGCCTAGTACAACTGAGGTGTCGCCCTGCTCATTGCTGACGACCATCCGATGCAAAGCGCGGCCCCTGGAATGCTGGTCCATCAGGACGTTAATGAAAACATTGCAGAAGGTGATTACCCAAGCCAGGGACTTCAAGGGAACACTGCCAGGTGGTGGAGCACAGCATAATACAGCTCCAACTTGGAGATCACAAAGCACCTCCGCATATCAAAGGTCCTGAGAAGTCCTGCAATACAAACAGCAAAAAGCAGAAACCAACAGCACACCTCTTCCTCTGTGTCTTACCCAGTGCTGTTTTATGACTCTCAAAAAGAAAGGCTTATTCTCTAGCCCCAAACTGACCTCTGTCTTTCAATCCGTAAATATGTATCTTATACCTACCGTGTGCCAAGCACCACAACCGGTACTGGGAAGACCTGAGGGAATGCAGCCCATGCCCTCAGAGATCTTGCCTATATGGGAAGGTAGGCAGCAGAGGTGTGCTCACAACCTGTGCAATCAATTACAGCTGTGATGCAGATCGTCACAGAAAATTCTGGAGTCACAAGCACGGCCAGCTGACCCTGGCCTGCCCACAGGCTGGTCCGTGCTTCGAGAAACACGGGTCCAGGGCCCTGGGCCTCAAACCTTTCGTGACTGAAGGACCTGACAGCCCCCCGCTTCACCTCCCCCATTTCCACGTCGTTCTGGAAGAGCGTTTTGGGTTTAATGACACAAGAAAGCAAAGTTCGGGTGTGTATGAACTCTGTGAGCAAATCATTTCGAATCAGAAACCAGTAAAGCATTTTCACGTTACGACTGTTACAAAGCCTGCCGGAAGATGTTTGTGGATTACAAACTCCGAAGGTCCTTTGGGCAAGAACGCGGCCCGAGAATCCAAGGTTTAAACCGCCCAGAGCTTTGTAGAGCTCCTTGTGCCTCCCTCTGCTGAAGGAGAATAATGATATTCCTCCTACTTCCCTGCTGAGGTCTTGAGGCCAAAGGAAGCCGGGGGTGCTCTCGGCAACCGAGACCCCTGGGCCATCGGTCTGCTATCTCCCCAGGCCCCTCCACTCTCACGGGGTGCTCAGGAGGGTTCCCAGCCTGGGACCTCACCCTGGGGCGCACCCCTGGAACCTGCAGAAGCTGTGGGGAGGCTTCAGGACGGAGAACAGAGAACAGTCCAGAGAAACTGCTTCTGGCAAAGAGCGCATCTTGGATTCAGGAAACCGAAGACTGACCTTGTCACATTCGGACGCCTAATTAATGTCTGCTCTGCGGTGAGAAGAATCTCGACTGCGTGGAGAGCAATTCACGGTTCTCTTTTGTAAGACTTTAGCACCTCGGCTAGAAACTCTTTTTCTCTCTTTTCCACCACACACTTAGAAAGACTGTTCCGAGCGTTTTCTCTTTGGAGGTGGGGGAAGCAGGAAGGGCAGATGTTTTGAGGGACTGGCCTCTTGTGATGGAATGGGGGCGACTTTGTACTCCCGAGGTTCGCCCTCAGACAGTGATCTGCGGACCTAACCAGGTCTTTCAGGAACACCCATGTTTTGGACTTTCTTTTGCCATCTGTCCCAGATGGAGGTGACCCTCTGTCGAAACCAGGCTTTGATGATTTCATTGCAATGAGACCCCAAGAGTTGGAAAGTGGTTAAAAATCTCTTCCTCCTTATTTGATCCCCGCTGAATGCAGTGCCCCGAGTGAGGGGAGGTTCCGCCTCTGTTGTGGTTGCATCCCCTGCTTGGAGGCGAAGGGCGGAGCTGCTGGTGATTCGGGTCCCGGGCCCAGCCCGCGGTCACTGCACCTGCATTCTGGCCTCTGCAGGGACCGCTCGGGGCTTTATGTTCCCGTAACCACAATGGGCATCCTGACCCCTTTTTAAAACGGGGGTGGACAGAGCTTCTGTCTTCCTGATGACATTTCCTCATTGACTTTTTGGGGTGCAACCCAGGCAGGCCTGATGGACCCCAACCAAGTCTTTGAAGCACAGAATATTGGGGTCGGGTGGGGGGCTCCAGACCCTACTATACAAAGGCCTGCTCTCTGCCTACTTTGCAAATGGTATAGAAGAGAACGGGGTGAACTTTGGCATGCCTTGCTTAGGGACGATATCACAAATCTATAAATATTCTTTATACCCAAAGGGAGGAGGGACCAGGTGAATCCTACAAACATTAGACATTAAGGTTGAAGGAGGCAGAGAAGCTAGGGTATCTGGACACAAAACGCCAGGAAGATCCTGCTTCTTGATCCGGAAAGGTAGCTGTATATGGGGAGTATTCTGCACTCCAGATTTATTAATATTTCTGTTGAGGTGAAATTCACAGAACATATGATTAACCATTTTAAAGTGTACAATTCGGCAACATTTCATGCCTCCATGATGCTGGGCAATCACCACCTCTCTCCAGCTTCCAAACATTGTCCTCACCCCAGAAGAATGTCTGCACCCCAGATAGGCCATCAACAAGACTGCCCTCACTGCAAAGACCCCCGGGTGTCCTGGGTTCAGAACCCCACCTGTCCCTTCCCAGGCCTTAGGGCCGCAGGCCTCAGCATGCTGGCTGGGACGCCACCCCCTCCTGTTAGACAGCATGGCCTGTGCTAATGGCCTGCACGCCCGGGCCAGGTTTCCGGACCTCCCCGCCCCACAACGGTGTCTCCAGCCCCAGTCCTGCAGGTGGGCCTCTACCCTTGGGAATGCGGGCTCTGCGCCGGGCTGTGGCCCCAGCCCCTACGCCTGCAGCCGGACTCCTCCCGGGTCCCCACGCACACGGGCGCCCCAGCCAGGCCCAGCCCCCCTGTTCCGTCCATCTCATCCCCTTTCTGCCAACCTTACAGGCCCCGAGAACGCCGCCTTCCCTTCCCTCAGTGTAAGTGTCGTCCCAGTCCTGTCACCCAGAGACACCTGTCGATTTGGGAGGAGCCCAGCGGCAGCCCTGTCTGGATTTTCTGATTCTGCTGGCTCTTTCCCCCCCCAAGCCACATTTATCTAGTCCGAGACAGAATCTTTCAATTCCCTGCTTTCCGCCTCTGTGGGCTCCGAGGATGAGCGGAAGCCCTTCATCTGGTCATTACCGCGTTTCCCTCCTTGGGCATCGACTGAGAAGCACGGATTTCTCGGCTTCCTCTTTGAAGAGCATGAAAGGGTCTGCCGCCGCGGCCGGTGCTCGGTTCAGACGAGCCAACAAGGCTCCCTCCTCGGCCCTCGGGAGCCATCTGCCCGGCGGTCTCCTCACTCCCTGACATTAAACAAAGAGGAAACCAAGGTTTCCTTAATTGGGGCTCGTAATCAAGAATCTGTCACGGGGTCTCTTAGAAATTAATTCAGCTTGATTGTTCTTGGGCCCTTTACAGAGGAGCCGGCGTCGGCTCTGACACGGACTTGTCCCACCTCCAGCCCATATGAGCTCTCTAACAAGGCTGCGCCGCCGGCCCTCCGCTCACAAATTAGAAACACCCAGGATGGCCCGGCAGCTCCCTCCTGGCCCGCTCCCACCGGATTGCCGCGAAGACCCGGCCACTGCCGGGCGTCCGGCCGCACCCCCACCCACTGAGATTGGCTCCGAACGTGACTTCAGGTTTGATCTTACCCCCGTTCCCTCCACGCTGTCATGGGGCTCCTTTTTTTCCTTTTTTTTTTTTTTTTTAAAAGAACTTCACCTGGTCATCCGTCTCGTGGAAATTGGACCAGAATGTCGCATTGTCTGGTGCATCAAGAATCGTAACTGATGTCCCGGTCCCCGTGGAGCTGGCCGTGCAGTGAAGGGGACCTGGGTCTGCAGCTCCCGCCAGCCACTCCCTGGTGAGGTGCCTTATCCACCCTCGAGGGCCTCAGTCTTTCTCATCTGTGCAATGGGGGCGATCACAAGCCTCCCCTCCAGGGTCGCTGGCGGGCATTGAGGGCATGAGAAACACTGGAGTGCACACCGTGCCTGCCCGGAGGGGACCCCCGCCGACCACCGTCCCTGCGACCCTCCCGGCCCTTCACCCTGGGGGGCATTCTCCCCCTCGGCTCCGTGTCTGAGGCCTTTGCATTTCCGAAGGCTGTGATGGAAATCAGATCGCGGTTCTAATTAAAAACATCCAGCTTGCTGCTCGGCCGCGCTCGTCCTGACTCTTACATCCAATTCCTACCTGTGCGGAATCACAGGGCATTATCAGAGAGATAATTGTGGTGTCAAAATCCCACGCTGCGCCCCATCGCCGGGCACTCATCGTCGAAGTCGGAAACATTCAGCGGGACGGTAATACTCAAGTCGTCAGCAAAAGCCAAGGAGAGAAGTAAAAAATGTATGAGTGCCGAATGAATTGATTTTCATAAAATTAACATTATGCCGTATAATAACTTTTCCCGATATAAAGTCTTTTTCGTATTAATATTTATAACACTGTAAAGATTAAATCATACCTTTGTGATTATTTTAATCTATTTTTTTCTTTTTAACCTTATTCTGTTCCAAAGATAAGAGTTGGTCGTGGTTGGATGTGGGGTTTTTTGGGTGGTGGTTTTGGGTTTGTTTTTTTTTTTTCGGTTTGGTTTTTTTGGCCTTTATCTTCCAAATGTTGCAGTAGCATTCTGAATTCTTCCAACAGGGAGATAATGTACGTTTAGTAACAGTTACACATACAGGCACGTGAGGCTGTCCTGGGGTTTTGGGGACCGAAAAATCTGGATCCCCAGCTTGAACCAGTGTTCATTCTCTCATGTTTCATTTGCAAGGATCCCCCTCTCTTGCACACAGTGCGAAGGTTATAGAAATAGGAGATCAACAGATGCGTGTTCCGGGAGCCCCTTTGCTCCCCATTCTGGGGGCTCTGCGAGGCAGGGCTGCTGGGCTGCAGGTGGATGGCCGGAATTGGGGAGCAGCGGGATGGTGGGCATGGCAGGTGGGGGGCAGTGCACCCTAGTGGGCTTCCTGTAGGAGGCCTGGCACTCCAGGGGTGAGCAAACTTCCAAGCTATGGTGCACAGAAGCCCAGCACGGTGCAGGAAGTGAGGCCCAGCAGCCATGTGACGGGCCTCCCCCCTTCGGCCCGGCGGAGGTGGGGAGCCCTACCCTTCTTCCTTTTGCAGCAACAGATTTTTTTTTTCAAGCTTCCCTTTCTAAAATATCCTTACCGATATTTTTAAGCGTGGGCTTCTTTTTGAACATTTGAGTGCGTTGTCGGGCTGAGCGACGATGAGATGCACGCAGCTCACCCCATCTGTCACCGACGATCCTGGGTACCCCAGGATGCAGGCTCAGAGAGGAGGACGCACATGGAGGAGCGCCGGCTGGGTGTGGGGTTAGAGACGTCACCTGTGGCAGGAGAGGGGGCTGAAGGGCCAGGAAGGGGATGCTGTCGAGCTCTGATCCGGCCTCATGGAGGGCCTCCCACAGCCCCCGTGAGAACCCGAGAGACGAGACGACCTCTCGGAGCTGCCCTGGGGTTGACGTGAACCCCGATGCTGGCCTCCCGGGAAGGGGTGTCACTGGGGCCAGTGCCCTGTCCTGCAGACACCATCCGTGAAGGGGCCACATGCTGAGGGCGTTCTGGCAGTGACCCTCCTGGCACGTGGGGGAGGGGTCCTTTTTCGCCCTTTATCTCCGCAGGGTGAATGGGACAGCACACTGCAGAGCCCACCAGGGGCAGCCAGAGGGATTGTTCTACAAGGCAGATCCGACCGCATCACCCCTTTATATCCTCCAGTGGTCCCAGCGCTCTTGGGATAAAGATAAACTTCTCCCCTTGGCCCTTACCCGCCTGCGTAGCCCCATCCCTCTCCACTCAGACCTCAAGCTCGCCCCATTTCCTCCTGCCACAGGACCTTTGCAAATGTTGTCTCCTCTACCCGAATCGCTCTTCCCCCCCTTTTCACATACCTAACTGATCCCATCTCATCTTTCAAGAGTCAGTTCCTCAAAAGGCCACCCCAGCTCCTCGACCAACTCAAATCCTCCGACACCGGGCTGTGAGAGCGGCGCGTGACTTCCGTTGAGCACAATTTGCCAGTCTGCGTTCGTTCCTGATGATCCCCTGACTCTCGCTGAGTGTCCCACTGCGCTGTAAGTGCTGTGAGCTTGGGGCCACGTCAGCTTTTCTCTCACCACCATTTGCCCAGAGCCTCACACAGACCAGGCACACAGTAGGTACGCAATAAAGACTTCTCGAAAGAATGAAACAATTCATTTATACACATTAAGAGTAGGTATTGGGACTGTGTGAAATGTTCATATTATAATCACATGAACAAACGAATGACTCTAGACATCCACTCCTCGGGCAATAATTCCCGCAGTGGGGGCGCTCACAGGCGACCGGTGACGCGTTCCCACTCACGGTCTAAAACAGTAGACAAGAAAAGCCAAAACGGGCTGTATTTCTGTCCCTGAAAGCTGTGACTGATTGGCCCTCCAGCAGGTTAATAAACAGCAGTGGGCCCCGAAAGACACCAGGGAGCCATTTTTCCAAGCGAGGACACAATTTGCCGGTTGCGGGGATTTAGGAAATGGCCCCCTGGTGGGCCCAGAAAGAATGGGCTTTCCCGAATTGGGCCTGACCCGGCCACCTCTGAGAGGGTCTCGAGATGCAGGGGGGGAGGCCGGACCCCGGCCGTGCGCCTGACGGCATTCTGGAAATCTTCCTGCACGCTTCCGTTCCCGGCCATGGGCATCCGGGGCTCCTAGCTCAAGAGCTCGAAGGGGTTGAGAACAGGCAGCATCAGCTCCCATCACTCCTGCTTCCTCCGGGTCCCAGAACTTTCCCCCGGACTCCGGGCTCCTGCAAAGGCTCCTGGGCGCCAGCACTGAGCTCCCGAGGGCACTTCCGCTGCACAGAGGCGGAGGCCAAGGCTAAGTGGCTTGCTGGAGCTTGAACCCCACCAGCCGCGGGCTCCCAAGTCTCCCCTGGGGAGAGGCCCGCCTGGGTGGAAACTGATGAGGCCTAGAGCAGGTGGATACCAGAAAGCTCGGGGAGGGGTCTCAGGGCATCAGACACGTGGGCCTTTTGTGTTTAAAGCGTGCGGTCAGCAGCCACTGACGGTTAGTGCCTTCCCCAGGCCTCGGACTGGCCCACGGTAGCGCATCTCCAGGCAGAGCGGGGGGGCCGGAAAGCCTAGGAGGTGGGACATTGAGAGACCCTAGTGGATCAGGCCCCAAGGCTCGCTGCCTCTGCCAGAAGCCGCTGAGACCACCCAGCCTGACGACCTCGCTGCGGTTCCCGGCCCCCGCAGAGCTGCCCACACGGAGAAATGCCTCTGGAACCCCTGCATGTTTTCTTTCTTCCTTTTTTTTTTTTTTAAGATTTTCTTTATTTGAGAGAGAGAGAGAGAGTGAGTACAGCAGGGGGAGCAACAAGCAGAGGGAGAGGGAGAAGCAGGCTCACCCAGCAGGGAGCCCAATGTGGGACTCGATCCCAGGACCCCAGGATCAGGACCTGAGCCGAAGGCAGACGTCCAACCAGCTGAGCCACCCAGGCGCCCCTCTGCATGTTTTCTTGACATCCAGCCCCTAAATGGCAGGTCAAGTCAGGAAACACCAGACCGGGAGAAGAAACACCCCTTGGCCCCCGTGGCCTTCTGTTCCCAGCCCTGCCCTGGAAAGTAAATGTTATGCAGTAAATTCTTTCCAAGCCCATCAGCAGTGCATGACCAGAGCATTTTCCCCAAACCGATAGGGTCATCCATCAATGCCAGTAAGTGGGATGCAGGTTTCCTGAGCTCCTGGCAAAATGCCGCAGCTAAAAGCATACACCTGTTTCAGAGGGGCCCTGCCAGCGATCAGCCCAGAGAATTCCTCAGAGGACAGAAGGGCTGGGCCTGTGCCACTCTTCTTCGCAGTGGAAAGGGAAGCACCTTTATTACCCCGGGGGTGACCCGAAGCAGTGAGAGCAGACAGACCTCCTGGTTCTTCTCGGGGACTTCAAGGATTTTCATGCCGTTGCATTAGGATGAAAGGTCAAGGGGTGTTTCCGGAGAAGGAAAGGCTGCCCGCTCAGGCATGCTCGGGTCACCTTGTCTCCAGCCACCCTGGCAGGTGTGACAGTCCCATCTCCAAAAGGCCGCCACCCCCCCGGTAGGAAGAACCCCTTCACCTTGCAATCCGGGCGCCTCCTTTCCTCCGGAAGAAGGGCAGCCTCTTCCCCTCTTCCCCCTAACGAGGAGGAGGGGAGGTGAGCTTCTGGAACGCCAAATGAGAAGTGACACCCTTCAGCTCAGCAACGTAGAAAAGAAAGACCACTTCTGAGTCTCTCTGAATGCTCGCTTTGTAGCCTCCAGGCAAAGCTGTCATTTCGGACTCAGCTCAGAGGAGGAACAACGGGGGGCTGGTGGTTCCTCCTTAGCTTCTAGCTCTCCCGACTTACGCCTCCTTAATACATCGGAGTGCTTCTCCGCTGAGCGAGCACGGCGCGGTCCCTGCCGGGGCAGCGTGCAGCCGTGACACTGAGTTCTTCGGGAGAAGGTTCCAGTGTCGGAGGTAAAGAAATAAAGTGCAATCTCTCACTTTTCCTAGCCCAATGACCCCTCCCACCCCCCACCTCCCACCCCCCACCCCCTGGCTCAAGATATCAAGTCTCTGCTTTTCAAATATATGGTCAGCACCGTTGTCTGCGTTTTGTAAGGACAAAATAGTAAATATTATCTCTCTTCTCTGGCCATCAGCTGAGGACACGGGGAAAGAGCATCGTAATTCTTCTCCTTATGAAGGTGAAAAGCATTACCTCGAGGAGATTATCGAAATCTGGCCTTGACTCTCGAGAGGCTCTGGCTCGGCCGGACCCTCGGCTGTCTCCAAGTCCAGGGCCCTGGATGTGGCCATCCTGATCTGCAGGTCAGCGAACGGCACCACCCCCCTTGCAGCTGTGAATCCCGGAGCCTCTTCACATTTTCCAGAATGAAAATGGGCTAAGATTACAGAAGTCGGAACTATGTGGGCCTGACCACGGAGTCTAAAAAAACAAAAACAAAAACAAAAAACAGAAGATGCTTAGGGAAAATATCAGTCAGTTCATTGGGTTTCTGTTTTGGTTTGTTTTCTTTCTTTTTCTTTTTTATTTTTTTCAAATTTTTGATTATCAGATGCCAACAGCCGCTCTGATTGAGCCATTATTTCCACAATGCTCCGGACACATTGGGGTTTTACACCTTAATTTCTGCTTTGGTTTTCAGCGGGTTCCCTTCAGGGGCCATGCGTCAGGCTTGGGCTGGATGCTACTTTCATCGTGAGAAGCCTGGAGTGGGGAGCAGGAGCCCTGCTTCCCTGGGCGTCCACTCAGGTCCCCAGTCTGGGCCCCCACCGGCCTGCCTCTCTGGGATGCACGACCCTTCCTAAAGGGCCAAGCTCCATCTGCTCTCCTCACCCAGCATGGGGTGACTTCAGGATCCCATTCGTGTCACCCTTGATGCAACCTTCGAATACTGTCAGCTGAAAGTCCACAACTCAGCCTTCCTCCTCTTCCTCTGGCCTCTGGAGCATGAAGAGCAGGTGTGGGTTTGACTCTCGGGCCTCCCCGAAGCTGGCCCCAGAATCCCGACTCTCTGACTCCTCTGGGAGGCCTCTGCGGCCTGCTGTCGTCCTCTTTCCCTGTAGCACCCTCTCTGCTGGTCCCCCCGCCTCGCATGGGACACCTGCACCCTCCCACCTCCCATCTTCAGCGTGACACACGCGTGTGCTGCTGACTGCCACCACAAACCTTTATGACTCCTTGTCTGGCTCGGAATCTCGAGTGAAACACCCCCCCCCCCCCTGCCCCAGAGCTGCCCAAGCGTCCCACCCATCCCCAAACGGGACCCGCATCCCTTCCTCCCTCCTGACCAATCCCCTATGCTCCTCCAAGGCCTGATTCCTGGTCCCCTCCAGGAGGCCCCAGCCTGCCTGTTGCCAGCCCCCCAGGAATGCTCTGGGCACGACGCCCTCCTTCCTGGCGGCCTCTCCCCCACTCCCCTTGAGTGCCGCCGTCCGCTCCTCCTG
>JAPYYJ010004201.1:0-10683 GCA_028533885.1 Nasua narica
GATTATGCGGAGTGAAATAAGTCAAGCAGAGAGAGTCAATTATATTATGGTCTCACGTGTGGAGTATAAAGAAAATCATGGAGGGCATCGTGAGAAGGAAGGGAAGGGCGAATAGGGGGAAATCAGAGGAGGTGAACCAGGAGAGACTGTGGACTCTGAGCAACAAACTGAGGGTTTTGGAGGGGAGGGGGTGGAGGGGTGGGTGAGCCTGGTGGTGGGTTTTGAGAAGGGCACGTGTTGCATGGAGCACTGGGTGTGGTGCATGAACAATCAATCTTGTAACACTGAAAAAATAAACATATTTGGGGAGAAAAAAAACATTAAAAATAAATAAATAAATAAATAAATAAATAAATAAATAAATAAATAAAATCTATTGGAGGGGCACGTGGGTGGCTTAGTCGGGTGAGTGTCTGACTTTTGATTTAGGCTCAGATCATGATCTCAGGGTTGTGAGATCAAGCCCTGCATTAGACTCTGTGCTGGGCGTGGAGCCTGTTTAAGATTCTTTCCCTGTCCCTCTGCCCTTTCCTCCCCCCTCTCTTCCTCTCTTAAAAAAAAAAAAATCTGTTGGAGATTTGATTGAGATTGTGTTCATTCTATAGATCAAATTGGGGACAACAGATATCTTTACAATATAAAATCTTGTAGTCTGTTTTTTCTTAAATGTTTTTGGTGTTAGATTAATACCCAGATATTTCCTGGTTTTAAAAATATGTATGTGGCATATATGTATGTATACACACAGAGATAACATTTAGTAAATGGTGCTGCTATTCAGAAATATAATAATTTTTGTGTATTGAGTTGGTATCTGGAAACTTTTGCTAAATTCATATTCATTAAAAATTTATTGGTTGTTGGTTATATATCAGTAAAGACAGAAAGTTTTATTGGTGGCTCATTTTGAATATTTAACCTATATCATCACTTGAGAACAATGATAGTATTCTTTCCCTTCCTAATACTTATTCTTCTTATATTTTGTTACTTTTTTCTTCAGTGATAAGTACATGCAATATAATGCTAAACAGAAGTGGACATTCCTGTCTTGTACCCAATCTTAGAGAAAATTATTTTTAAAAAAATTTTATTTATTTATTTGAGAGAGAGAGCGAGCATGAGCATGGTAATGAGGGAGAGGGAGAAGCAAGCTCCCTGCTGAGCTGGGAACCCCACATGGGGCTCAATCCTAGGACCCTGAGACCATGACCTGAGCCAAAGGTAGACCCTCAACTGACTGAGCCACCCAGGCACCCCAGAGAAAATTATTTTAATAAGTAACCATAAATGTAATATTTTCGTGAGTTTTACTTTTAAATAAGGCTGAAAAAGCCTCTTCTATTCTTAGTTAGCCAGGAGTTTTTATTATAAATGAATGTCAAATTTTATCAAACACTTTTTTTGTAATCATTGAGATGATCCTATAATTTTTCTCCTTTAACCTGTTAATGTGGTGAATTGTATCAACTAACTTATTGTTATTAAACCAATCTTGAATTATTAGGATAAATCTCATTTGGTCATAATATATTATCTTTTCTACTCTGCTGGATATGTTTTGGAAATATTTCATTCCCGGAACACACTGTGAAGTGTATGTCATTTCCTTAAGCATAGTAAACATTTTAATTTTATAGTTAATGTCTAAAATATATGTGAACATATTTCTGGCAACACTTGTTTCTACCGTTTATCACTCATGGTATCTTTTTTACTTGTGTGTTTTGTCATTTTTTTCTGGTGAGCTTTTCATTTTCCTTGGCGTTTTACTTCTTGGAACTCTGAAACCTGAGATTATGGTAGGATGTGCCAGACTACATTTACATTTGATGCTGACCAGCCATATGGGGGCACTACAAATCTGGGACACTGTACTTTAAATTCTTAGCTTGAGGTTTTGGTAACACACAGTTCCTACGAATTTGTGCTACAAACCTGTGTGAGGACCATCTTGTGATTCTAACTCCTTGGTGATGTGTTTTCCTTCTCTGTTCAATGCTAAGAGCAAAGACAACTCTCTTTGGAGACCCCAAGGACAGGAAAGGGATAAGTTTATTTCTAAGTCATGCTTATACTGAATGTTTAGAACTTTGATGTCTCAGCTTTATTAAGTTAGGGAGGAGTTTCTATTAAACTACTACCTTTGGAAAGCCCTGGTGTTTGTCTCTTGCTCTGTGGGCCTGTGAGTCCATGATTACCAAAGTTCAAATTTGTGCAATCTAGTCATGCCTTAAGAAAGAAAATGGGCTAAAATGCTACAGTTACTTCCCTGGGTTTCCTCCATCTTTTTGTCCCTGATATGAGTATTCCTTACTTTCTTATAGTTCATTGCCACTTTAAATATTTTAAAATATATAATCTAGGAAAAACCAGGTGCCTACACTGCCATATTACATGAAATAACTATGTTAAATGTTTAATATATTCCCATCCTATAGTTTCTCTGTTATGTTTCCTTTGTAATTATTGTTTATAAACATGATTTTTAAATATAGATATCTTTTAGAGAGATAGTGCACATTTAATTGTGAGCGTATCATATGAAATAGTTTTTCAGATGTTTTTCTCTGTGACAGCTCTGACTAGGGGTATAAAACAATGGGAGAAGTATATATTTTTATGACAAAAGAGGTAAGCAAAGATAAATAACTTTGAAGAATTAGGTATTATTAAAGAAAAACAGACTGGGAGGGTGCATTGCCTCTGGGCACTAGGTGGTTAGGACGCACAGAATGGAAGAAAGATGCAATTATTATTATTTCCTTATTCTTCTTTGTTTATTTTTTAATTTTTCTTACCTTATCGCAGTAGCTAGCATCTTTATTATAATGTTGAATAGAAATTGGGAAGAAGGGCTTCCACTCCTTGTTCCAAATTTTAGGGGGAAAACATCCAATATATGATTTGTTAAGTGTAATATTAGCTGTAGGTCTTTATAGCTGGCTTTATGAAATTGAGAAAGTTCCTTCCTATTCCTAGTTTGTTATGAGTGTTTTTATAAATGTGTGATAAATTTTGACCCATGGTTTTTCTGCATTAATGAAGATGATCTAAGGGGTTTTTTTCTTCTTTATTTTGTTGATGTGGTTATACCGATTGACTTTTGAGTGTTAAACAAACCTTGCATCCTTGGGCTATACTTTTCTTGGTCATGGTATAATATTCCTGTTATGTATTGCTGGATTCAATTAGTACACCTTTAAAGAATTTTTTAGGTCTGTATGCATGAGAGATATTGGTAGATCATTTTCTTTCCTTGTAATGTCTTTGTGAGGTTTTAGGCTTAGGACTATAATGATCTCATAAACAAGTAGAAAAGTTTTCCTTCTCTATTTTCTGTAAGAAAGAGTTTTTTATAAGATTAGTGTTATTTCTCCCATGACTGTTTGTTAGAATTCACAATGAAACCATCTGGATGGAGAGCTTTCTGTTTTGGAAAGTTTTTTTTTTTTTTTTTAAAGATTCCATTTATTTATTTGACAGAGAGAGAGGGAGAGAGATCACAAGTAGGCAGAGAGGCAGGCAGATAGAGAGGGGTAAGCAGGCTCCCTGCCGAGCAGAGAGCCCGATGCGGGGCTCGATCCCAAGACCCCGAGATCATGATCCGAGCTGAAGGCAGAGGCCTCAGCCCACTGAGCCACCCAGGTGCCCCTGTTTTGGAAAGTTTTTGACAATATATTTATTTAAGAGGTATAGGACTAACAGTATTTTCTGTTTAATCTGTGTTGACTTTGCTAAATTCCACTTTTCAAGAAATTTACCCATTTTATCTAAGTTGTCAGAGTTTTGGTCTGCATTTTTCTTAATATCTTATTATCTTTTTAATGTCTGTAGGATTTGTAGTGATAATCTTCCTCCTATTCTGATATTGGTGATTTATGTTGTATTTTTTCTTGATCTTAGGATTTTTCAATTTTGTTGGTATCATCAGATTATCAGTTTTGGCTTTCTTATTTTTTGCTATTGCTTTTCTTTTTTTAAGTCCTTTCAAGGTTTTGGACTGAGAACATATTTATTTTTTCACTCATGAATCAAATATATCAGTCTTATAAATAACTGAGAAGATCTCACCTCTCCTGTCTAGTTTCATGAAAGTAAGTAGTCTTAGATTAGATTCCCTAAAAGCAGAATCTGAGATATGGATTTGAGTCATGTAGCTTATTGTGAGACCATTTTTTTGTGGGGGGAAAAATGTAAGGGAGAGAGAGGAATGTGATAGGGAAGGAAAAAGAGTTGTCACGTAAGGATCTGATATTACATAAAGTCTAGCCTTAGCCCAAACGACAGAGGGGAGAGTTCTGGATATAAACAGTACCCTGTGGTACTGTCATTCCTTGTGGCAACAGAGCTGGACTTTTATACCATCATTTTATTTGGTTGTTGGTTGTGGGTTTTCGATGGAGGGAACATAATTTCCTAAGTTGGCTCTCAATGGTTAATGGTAATTTCCTGGAGAGGGTTAGTTGTAAGCCATTACCAGCCACATTCACAGTAACTGGGACGGGTGCTTCAAGGAAGTAAGGTCGATCTGGGCAGGGTTATCATAGTATTAACTGCATCTATGCCAGGGTTAGGCAAATAAAATAGGATTTGCAGATGGAAAAAGTACTTTCTGTATTTAATCATATGATTTGTAACCAATGAAATGCTTTTGATACTGTTTAAAGAACTATCCAATAGTAATCCTTGCATAGCAGAATAATACCCTCATATATACATAAGATTTAAAGAAAGAAATAGAATATAAAGTTGATGTATTAGTTAGGACATGCTGAACTATTGTAAAATTTAGACCCCAAAATTTAATGTCTGTAAGTAAGTTTATTTCTATCTCTACAGTCCATATTGATATTGGGAGTAGAGAAACTAGAGAAGGCTCTCCTCCATATAGTCATTCAGGAACCTGAATTGATTATAGCTCCGAACGCTTCAACATGCAGTTTTCAAGATTGTGAGCATCGCCATTCAGCTGACTGGATGCATCTCTTATCTATTGCTGCAAAACAAACTTAGCAGCTTAAAACTACAATTCAATATTTATTATCTCATAGTTTCTGTGGGTCAGGAATTTGGAAGTGGCTTAGCCTAATAGTTCTGGATCACTTTCTTTCAGCCAGAGTTTGCGGTTAGGTGACTGTTGTAGCTACAATCATATGAAGGCTCAATTAGGGCTGAAGTATTTACTTCTAACATGGCTCAATTAATGATGGTTGTGGCCAGGTGGCTTACGCTCCTTCATACACAGACCTCTCAAAAGGTTTGTTTGAACATCCTCATGTCATGGGAGCTAGCTTCACTCAGAGAAAGTTATCTAAAAGGGCAAGATGAAGAGTGCCCAGTTGACTCACTTGGTCGGGCGACAGCTCTTGATCTCAGGGTCGTGAGTTCAAACCCCACATTGAGTGTATAGATCATTTTAAAAAGGAAGCAAGATGAAAGTTGCAATATCTTTTATGACCTAGACATGGAAATCACATTCTATCATTTCTGCAATATCCTATTAGTTATATAGGTTAGCTATATTCAGTGAAGGAGGGGATTACAGAGGGACATAAAATACCAGGAATCAAAAATCATTGGATGCCATCTTGGAAGCAGGTTACCATCCTAGAGAAGCATGTGTGGGAGGTTTTTAACAGGCCAAGACTACTCAAATTTCATTCAAGTGAACTTACTCACATGACCTTATCTAATAGCAGAAGGGGCAAGAACATGTTGTATAGCTGGCCAGACATGTGTCTTTTTTTATAGTGGAAGAAGTGGGCGGGGCAGTATTTAGATGCACATCTGGCAGTTTCTGCTACAATTGGGAAAATGAATCAGGAAGAGAAAATATTCAAGAGATAAGTAAAATAAAAAACAAAAAGTTGATCTTAGCAAGTTTCCAGCTATGTGTATCCATGCCAACATGTTTAAATTTTTTTTTTCTCATTTCATGAAATAGTTCTCACCTATAAGATTTCACAGGCAAAACCTCTGAAATTCCAATAGGTTGTTTGAAAAGCCAATATCCTAATCTTGGCTTTAACAAATGTTTTCAATTTATTTTAAGTAACTGACATTTTTAAAATAGTGCAAGAAATTACTAGTATCCATTAGTGAAACCCAAGACACATACACAATAGGGAAAACAGAATTTGTCTGCATACTCATTACCTAGAAAAATAATAACTTAAGAGCAAAATATCCTACCCCTTATTTAAGAATCTCGCTCAGAGAAGGGTTTCTATGCACTGATTTAGGTCACAGACCAGATAATCCTCATTGCATTTCCCATAAAAACAGTAAAACCTCGGCTAGATTAAGTATTCAATCAAAAGGTGATTTCAACCAGTTTTGCTTAATGAGGAAGAGATAATCTCTTAGTTGTAACATGAACCTCAGCTGGGGGAGATTTTTCTTTCTGCTTTGTCTCAAACATTCTGTTTTGGCTTTGAGTCAAATTTTGCATCAGTGAACTGGAATCCAGAGTGTTATGATTTGTCTTAAACATTTAACAACTTAGAACTGGTCCTGCCCATATTTCCACTGATGATAGTATATACATACTTATTTTTTTTTTTTTAAGTAAGCTTGCTTGACTATGCTTGGTTGGAATTGTTAAGGAGCACTGTGTAAAAATGATATATATCTTGAATTGTTGTAGGCTGCCTTGTTTAATATAACAATTTAAGGAGGATGTAGCCCCATTTCAGGGTCTGTCATCTATCATAAATCAGATGGCCATATTCTTGTTACTGAGTACCAGTACTCCGTGACATCTTGGTTTAAAGATAAACCAAGATGTAATAAAAATTATATAAATATACATTATATATTTTCCATAGTATTTAAGAATTTCATCCCTGAAACAAGACACAGCTGTGTTGAGAGTAGAACACACACAGGAAAATAAAATTGGGAATCTTGACTCTGTCATTAGCTGGGAAATTACTCTTAGGTAAGTCATTTAATCTCTGAGTCCTTATTTCCTCATCTAAAACCAGAATATTAATAACCTCCTCTCTGAGGTTTTATGTGGATCAAAGGAGGGAGAATTATGTAAAAGCACTTAGCAAACATTTATACTGTACATAAAGGTTTTGTTTGTTGGTCCTGTATTAGAATTTTACAAATGGGAAAATTCAGAGAAGTCAAGTGAGCTGCCTAAGACCATATATATCTAAGAACATTTTCTAGTGTACTTACCACTATGCTATGTTCACAGACTCTTGCAGGGGGCCTATACACCTTTTAGTTGCAACAGGATGGATATGAAATGTGACTGGTTATATATGTAGTATGAGTTGAGGGTAGTGTAGTGTGGATTGTTTTGTGTATAGTTCAGCACACGGAGGAAAAGGTTAGTATATATATATATATAGAGATATATATATATATATATAGAGAGAGAGAGAGAGAGAGAGAGAGGGAGGGAGGGAGGGAGGGAGAGGGAGAGAGACTAACCCCATGTGGCCCACTAACTGCTGAGTTACTGCACCCACCCACCCCATCCAACCACTAGCCACTAGACTAATGCCCTGCTCTCTGGTCAGGGTAAGAAGGTCTCCCTTACCACCAGCCTCCTGGCAACAACCCACAGTGGACAAGAGACTCCCAGATACCCTGGCTTTCTGGATCAGGGGTAAGCTAGAGGCTCCCCATCCAACACACTGTGGCATTTTCAGCTCAAGATGGGGATGGCAGTCCATTTCCATCCGACCCCAATTTTTCTAAACCTGCACCCAGGGCCCCACAGGGCCCTGCAGCAGGCACTACTGGGTGGGGGCAGTGAAGGGAGGTTGGATCTGGCTCTAAAAATCAGGGAATAGGATGGTGGGTAGTGGAGAATCCATCTGGGAATGTGGTGGGAAGTAGGACTATGCACGAACTAAGGCTCCAGGCCTCACTGTCCCAACAGACTTCATTTACAAAACACAGACTTGAACATGAAAGTATTAAGAACTTCAAGATGGTGACCACAGAATGTTAAACCGTAAGCATGGAGCCCCCGTCAGGCTATAACCATGAAGTTGGTCCTGCTTGAGAGCTTAATATGTCAGGCAGATTGGAAGCTGATATTCACTATTACATATCAATGGACACATCTCTATTCCAGAAGGGCTTGATTATGACTCAACCCAGAAGATTCAGACATGAAAAAGATTTATTTTTCTCCAATCTTTGCTTTCTACAGAGTTCTATGGAATCTCCTCATCCCGCCTCTAACAAATTCTAGAATTTCTAGGAAAGTTAAGTTCCTAACTTTCAGATTCCATAACTATTCATTTTGGTTATGAAAATTCTGTCTGTTGATAGACTTGAATCTCATTCTCAGTTGAAATCTCATTTCCCCTCCTTCCAAGGCAGAACTGATTTGGGGCCCTGATTATCAGAGAGCCTGGTTCTGAAATGTCTCTCCTTTCCCTCTTCCAAAGCTGGACTTTGCAGTGTTAGGCAGGACAGGCAAGTGACCAGAACAAAGATCTCTTTCTCTCTTGCTAGATTATTGCTTCTTTCTAGATAACACAGTGGTTCTGAAGATGTGTGACAGTCATCCCAGTCCTGCCTTCCTTAAGTTCTTCCAAGGCAAGGCTTGCCCACTGCAGGAATGCCTTAGTGACAGATTGACCCCAGCTCCACCTCCTGCACAGACAGCCACCACCTAGCTCCTCAGTGGTACACTGCTGGGCTTCCTAGTGGGCTCTCTTGTTCCTCCCTTGACCACTGGACTTGGAGTGGAAGGGGAGGCTTCTCCTTCTCCCCAAAAGACAATGAACTACAAGCCTGCTATTCTCTTTGTGGTATCTTCCTAACACAATCTCAGGGTAGGATGGGTAGGTGAGATAACGATCAGTGATAAATCAATTGGTTTGGACTGTTTCAGGAATCTTGGAAAAGGTGAGTTGGTAGCTATCTTATAACATATGGTATTAACCCATCTTGTTTTAGGCTGGGACCTAGTTGCTAATTATTCCTGAGCAATAATACTAACCTTTTAAAAAATACATGCATCCAACAAATAGGGATATTAGAAGTCAGACTGGTTCTTCAGGACAATTGAAAGACTGCCATTTCTTTCAAGTGACCAGATTCAGGACAGAATTAAAATGCTGGAAGTTGCCTTAAGTGGGGGCATCATGGACCAGATCAAGGCAATCATCCCGAAACCAGGCCAGTAAGTCCAAGTGTCTGGGAAGAGAGTAAAGGCTGGTATAGAAATCAGAATCTTTGGAAAAACAATGGAGTGGTACCTGAGGGGAGGAAGGAGGCTGCAGAGGAAGATGGATGCCTTTTTTCATAGGTGTTTTCTGAGGTCCTTGGCCCACTACTATGAACAGAATAAATGAATTAAAGGCAGACAGTCTGAAGATTGACATGAAAATGATATTTGCACACTGAGGAGGGTAAGGAAGAATGCATTCATTATCTTTTTTGGATTAAAGCCAATAAATTGGGCATTTCTAGTTTGACTCAATGCTGGTCTACAAAAGAACTACATAAAACAGTGAAAATAGTATACAATTGTGAAAGCTTCTTCCATGTATCAAAAAATATCCATTGGGTTTCTTCAATATGCCAGACCTATTATGTATGGGGAATATAGCAGTGATCTTGACAAACAGGCTCTTGATACCTTGAAGCTCACCTCACTTTCTTATCTAGATTTCTATATTTAAAACATGATCATCTATATAACTAATATGATTATTTTTTTAAAGATTTTATTTATTTATTTGACAGAGAGATCACAAGTAGGCAGAGAGGCAGGCAGAGAGAGGGGAGGAAGCAGGCTCCCTGCTGAGCAGAGAGCCCGATGTGGGGCTCAATCCCAGGACCCTGAGATCATGACCTGAGCCGAAGGCAGAGGCTTTAAGCCACTAAGCCACCCAGGCACCCATCTAACGTGATTATTAGATCACAAATTTTTGAGTAGGGGGTATGCCTTATTCATCTCATTATTCCTAGCACCTAATAACCTGACTGATGCATAAAAGATACTCAGAAATATTTGTTGACTGAATAAATGAATTCATTTGCAGTGAGAATAGCGTAGCTCATAAATTCATCTAAAATACATTGCTAATTTAATGACTAAAACTTCATGAAAGCAAAATCCATCTTATATATTCTAAAATGTAACAAGAAAATATTTTAATTAATGAAGTTACATAGTAAAATATCCTTATATAGGATATATTCAGAAATTAGTCAAGAGTTATTTTTGTTGTCCTCCATTATGGCAACTCCTCTGTACCAACAGTTTGCTGCTAGAAGTTGTTTTCCAAGCGTGGAGATTCCTCAAGAAATTAAAAGTAGAGCTACCTTATGACCCTGCAATTGCACTACTGGGTATTTACCCTAAAGAAGCAGATGCAGTACAAAGAAGGGCCACATATACCCCAATGTTCATAGCAGCAATGGCCACAATCGCCAAACTGTGGAAAGAACCAAAATGCCCTTCAACAGATGAATGGATAAGGAAGAGGTGGTACATCTATACAATGGAATATTATGCCTCCATCAGAAAGGATGAATATCCAACTTTTGTATCAACATGGACAGGACTAGAAGAGATTATGCGGAGTGAAATAAGTCAAGCGGAAAGAGTCAATTATCTTATGGTCTCACGTGTGGAGCATAAGGAAAATCATGGAGGGCATTGTGAGAAGGAAGGGAAGGGTGAAGGGGGGGAAATCG
>JAPYYJ010004202.1:0-10683 GCA_028533885.1 Nasua narica
AATTGAAGAAGACACAAAAAGGTGGAAAAGCATTCCATGCTCATGGATTGGAAGAATAAACATTGCTAAAATGTCTATACTGCCCAGAGCAATCTATACTTTCAATGCCATCCTGATCAAAATTCCACCAGTTTTTTTCAAAGAGCTGGTAGGATCATCTTTGTAGCAGTTTCTGTGAGGTTCTTGAATTCCACTAATGCTTATATTATATATTCCAAAATTAAGCTTGTAGTACTTGAGACTTGAAGAGGTATAACAGGGTGTGGCAAATGACCAGTCAAACATTTCTTAACTGATAATCCTGACATGCTCAGTAAAATTGCTGTTATTGCTTCCCAAGTATTTTAGGACACAGGATCTGGTATGGATTTGATCTCATCCTTACTATTCAAACACTGCATCATCTTGGACAAGTTAATCTGTCTCATGTTTTCTCATGTGTAAAATGAACATAATAATAATTATCTCACATGATATGGTAAAAATTACATAAAATAGCCACTGACATTTATAGGATTCAATAAATATTACTCCTTTGTACCTTTTTCTTACCAGAAACTCTTCAAGATGCAGCTGCTGCAAATAATTCATTTACAAGGAAATTACATTTTTTGGCCAACCCAGATTCCAGTTCAATATCTTACAGTTGAAAAAAGTAGAAAAAGAACTAAATATTAGAAAAACTTGGCTCTTCTCTAGTTTAATTTGAGACTTTAGGAAAGTAATTTAGCATTTTTGGGCCTCATTTAAGCACCTGGAAATAAAGAAATCAATACTGTTCCAATGTTTTTTATATGGTCATTGGGTGAGCCAAATGAATTGTGGAAATGGTTCAGAAAAAAAATGCATTATTCATTTGCCAAGTTTCTTGGTCTGAGCAAAAATTAGGAAAGGCAGAGAAGAGAATGAAACATGTTGAACTGAATTCATTCTTTTCTCTAAGAATTAATTTGCAAATTTATATTATGGAGAAATTAGTTCAATATGTCCACCACCAATTTACACAAAAACAATAATCACTTTGGACATATAATACTAGATGCATGTAACATTATCCAGAACCTTCAGACTGAAAGCTTCCTATATGAGTGACCAAAAACTGCAGTCTATTTCTAAGCTAAATAATAATAATAATAAATTATTGGCATTTGGGAGGTATTAGTTAATAATAGTAAAACAAGAATCTGATGAGATAATGGGGGAAAAGTTAGTCATGTATGTTTCCACCACACTCATGACACTTCAAATGAGATGTTTAACCTTACAAAACCTCCCCTTGTTAATCTGGGTTTTCTTGCATACAATGTAGAATTTTTAAAGTCAGCTGGTGAATTGTTTTCCACAATTGACAACTAATATTTTCTTTTCTCCATCCCCAGAAAAAACATCCCAAAGGATTTTATTATACATCAATTTCTACAAGAATGAAAAGAGAATAGGCTTTGAGTGGGAAGTTCCACTGGAGGAAGCATTAGGCTTGAGGGAAGAAAGCAAGCCATAAACCCAGACATGGACACCTAGTATAGAAATAAGCTCTTCCCCAATTTAAAAGAATTCACACATACTATATAATATTGAGTGAAGACAAACATTAAATCAGAAAGAGAAATAAAAAATCATCTCCAATCCCATAGAAAAAAGCAAATTTAAAATTTTGTTAGATTTTATTTTAATTTTTGTGTATAAATTTATAAAGAGAAGTTTTCTTTTTTTGAGATTTTACTTATTTATCAGAGAGAGGGAGAGAGAAAGAGAGCACAAGCAGGGTGAGAAGCAAGGTCCCTGCTGAGAAAAAAGCCTGATGTAGGACTCGATCCCAAGACCCCGTGATCACAACTTGAGAGGAAAGCTGATTGTGACCGGCCTGAGCCACCCAGGAATTCCAAGAAAAGAAGTTTTCTTAAAGTCTGAACAGTTTGTCAGAATAGTTTAATATGTATCATTTCCTACCTTACTGTGTACTATGAGCATTTTTCAAGTTATAAATATCTATTAAGCACAGATTTTTAACAACTAGATAACATTCACACTATGATTGTTTCACAATTTAGAGATCTTCCTGTAGCAGGACATGTTGTTTTTTTTTCTCTCAAGTTTTCAACATCATAGTTAATACTAACATATATATATATATATATATCTTTGGCAGTTTTTCTGGCCATTTTCATTAGTTGTACTTATACAAGTTAAATTGCTGTATTAAGCATCTGAACAACTATAGTATTTTTAATGTATATCATCAGATTTCATTCTCTCAAAGATGCAAAGGCATACTTTCTTCACAGCATGATGTGAGGAGTGTCCAGCCCTTCTCAATATTGAGTATTACCAGAAACCATTTTTGAAAATTTATGAGGCAGGAATTTCTCTTATTCCGAACCACTGCAGCATTAATAGGTGTGAGAATGGGATTTAGATTTTAAGAAAAGGCCAAACCTCTCCTCGACTTAGTAAAAAAAAGAAAAGAAAAGAAAAGAAAAGAAAAGAAAAAGAAAAAAGAAAAAATGAGGGAAAACAGATTCTAGGATGGCCAAAAACAGTTAAATACGTCAATAAATAAACAGTACCAATTAACACACAGGTATTCATAGTTCTACCTTTTCTTATACTTAAAGGTAAAATAAATCACTCATTTTATAATTTAACAGAGTAAGCAAATACTTTCGTTTTTTCAAATACTTTATTTTATAATGAAAGAATAAGAAGTACACAAATGGGGGTTCCTGGGTGGCTCAGTGGGTTAAAGCCTCTGCCTTCGGCTCAGGTCATGATCTCAGGGTCCTGGGATCAAGCCCCGCATCAGGCTCTCTGCTCAGAGGGGAGCCTGCTTCCCCCTCTCTCTCTGCCTGCCTCTCTGCTTGCTTGTGATCTCTCTCTCTGTATCGGGTACATAATAAAATCTTAAAAAAAAAAAAGAAATACACAAATGGTTTTGATTTTGAACTACAAATATGCATAAGAACCTGCAGAAAGACATTTGAATAGATGTTATCTGTAAAAATGATTTTTTCCCGAAATACATTTATTTTTTCAGTGTTACAAGATTAATTGTTCATGCACCCAGTCTAAAATGTTCTCTATCTTCCACAAAAAAAGAAAGAAGAGTATCATCAAAAATACCTCACAACTTTTTTTGTTCATCTGTTTGTTTAGTCTGATGGTGAATAAACTTTGGTAGTGTCACCTCAGGAGTTCTAAATCTCACACTGTCTTGTGCAGGCACCAGCTTACTGCATCATCACAGTTCTTGGTTCAAAAAGCAAGCATGCAGAAATGGCTGGGATAAAACATGGCAAAATTTTCAATCTCTAGTCCCATCTCTGCTCTAATTTACCTATGATAAGGTGTTTTATTTATAGAAACAAAATACACAAACGCACTAACTTCATTCATAACACTACTCTGAAAATACAAATTTCTTAAAGAAAATTGTTGAGCTGCCAAAAAACTAAAGAAAAAAAGTTAAGAAATCATATGGACTCTGCAATTATATTGTCAGACTCAAGTAGAGTCTATATCATCTAGACATGCTCTGGAACCAGCTATCAAAATTCTTTAAGCCTGTTTCCTCTTCTGTAAAATAAGGATAATAAAGATACAGGCCTCATAGCATTGTGAGGATTAAGGGATATAAGGCATAAAATGTACTTAGTAAGCAGTCAGTGAAACTTCTAATTTTTCTCTCTAAAAGAGGAAGATATCTTTATAAGATTACTGGACAATGGTCTCTAATGGCATAAACTACACCTTAGATATTTTAAATCTCTAGTTCCTAGCACAGTGCAAACACAGTTTTGTAAACTGTGAGATAAAATTCAACCAATAGTGTTGTCCACAGTAGCTGACAAGAACAACCAATGTAACTTCTGTAGACATAAACCAATCAATCTCGTGTTTGTGAAATATTAAGCCTGTCCAAAAACTAGTCATTCTGGTAGTCTGAAGTTGCCTTACTTGTGGATAAATCAGACGATTAATCTCCAGTATGAGAATCAGGCAGTTTTTGCTATAGAATGGAATAGAATAGATTTATAGTTGTCACCATTTGCTCAGTTTCCATTCTCCAAATCAGGAACCAGGGATATATCACAATCTCCTAAAATATAAAATTGGGCATGCTATCTTCTTTTTTAAATCATTTAGGGTTCCCTATGTCTAGAGACTTTTTCAGCTTTACTGAGGTATTACCGATATACAATAACCAGTATATACTTTTGTACAACTTGATGAGTTTTGATATAAGTGTAAACCCAAGGAACTATCACCACAATCAGGATAATGAAGTATCACTTAAAAAAAAATTTTTTTTGCCCCTTTGAGTCTTTCTCTTCCTCTACCTCCCAACCTTCAACCTTCTACCTACCCATTCATAGACAACCATGGAACATTTTACTGAAATTGTAGGTTTGTTTTTCCACAATTTTGTGTATATGGAATCATATAGGGTATCATTATTTGTGTTTGGTTCATTTCATTCAGTAATTATTTTGATATTCATTCAGGTAGTTGAATGTTTCAATATAGAATTCTCTTTGATGTTGTGTACAGATACAGATGATGTTGTGTACAGATACAGATGATGTTGTGTACAATTTATACATTTACTTGTTGTTGATGGGCATTTTGTTTATCTCCAACTTGGGATTGTTACAAATAAAGGACATATCAATTTTCATGCCCAAGTTTCTAAAAAAGTTTATGTTTAGACATAAACCTTTTTATTTTGGTCTCTGCCTGTTTATCACCATCTTTTACTCTTCTGAATGCACTATGGTTGTGCAATCCAAAACTTCTCTCCCCAACCCCTTGCCAGGCCAAATCCCTCTTCATTTATCAAACTCAGGCATCCTTTTACTCTAGAAGCCTATTGTTATGCATTCACTTCTACTGTATGCTTTTTATGGTCAGATGGGGAGAAGTGCTCCCCTTCTCTGCAGGCCTAACTTATCTTATAGGACCCCAATTCCCCTATCAGAGTTGTTTAACTTATCTACTTATATGTTTACTTCTGACACAAGACTATAACTCCTATATGTTGGCATCCAATCTTTTTCATCTCATTTCTCCAGGTCCTAGAAAATAAATGTTTAGTTGGCTGGTTAGTTGGCAAATTTAGTTGGCAACTCCTATATGTTGGCTGGAATACCTGTGCTGGTTCTATATGCAATGAAATAAGTATGATTATAAGATAAGTATGATTATATATTTAAACTATATATATTTAACTATATATATATACACTACTTTTATAGATAATTCATTTGTAAAAATATAATTTTTACTATTTTAGAGTATGCACCACAGCCTGCAGATTTCCAACCTAATGTATTCATATTTCACAAGAACAAGTGAAAACTGTATTTTCAAATTTTTTAAATTTTTAAAGGATTTTATTTATTTGAGAGAGAGAGAGTGCATGAACAAAATGAAGTGGCAGAGGGAGAGGACGAAGCAGGCACCCCACTGAGCAGGGAATCCACCTTGGGGCTCCATCCCAGAACCCTAGTATCCAAGTTAGGGGTTGGTTGCAGAGGTGGAACTCAAGTACCTGAGCCAAAGGCAGACAATTAACCAACCCAGGCACTCTGAGAATTATATTTTTAAATATGTCATATTTTACAATTCTGCAGGAATATTTATGTTTCTGTTTAAGTGTCAGTATTTGATAAAACTTAGTGATTTGTATGTGGCTCATGAAGCAACATGAGTATTCATCAGCCAACAAGCCACTTGGCTGCCATTACCAATTTAATTGGGTATTTTACATTCTTTTATTCTTCTAAAAGAATATTTAAAAATTAAATTTCTGAGGTACCTGGGTACAGTCAGTTAAGCAACTGACTCTTAGTTTTGGCTCAGGTTGCCATCTCAAAGTTGTGAGATCACCCCCACAGACTCCATGCTCAGCACAGAGTCTGCTTAAGACTCTTTCTCCCTCTGTCCCTCCTGCCACCTTTCCGTGCTCTCTCTTTTTCTCTCTCAAATAAATAAATCTTCTTAAAAAATTAAACTTCTGAACTAAAATTAAAATTTCTATTCATGATGGATATTTTCTTTCTTTTTAAGACACAAGGCTCAATGTCACAACCTGAGCTGAAACCAAGAGTCAGATACTTAACCTACTGTGTCACTCAGGCATCCCTACAGTGGATATTCTCTAAGATACTTTATAGTTAGGCTGCATAGACAACTCTACTGTTAACTTGTGCCACCTGCTCCTAAAAATGGCTTCAATTCCTGGTCCAATAAAGCCAGTAAACTAGTCAAGCTCATGATTTTCTGCTGTTGTAGATGAGTGTAGTCTTATTTGCATACAGAACTGAGCTAAACTAATGTTTTTAGTTTATGCATATAAAACATAATATGCATAGCATACTTTTGTTTGTATTATCTTATTTAAATCTTTCCATCACAACATTAGAAATTACCATTTAAGGAAACTGAGGTTTTAAAAGATTATGGACTGTGTCCAGGACTACAAATTCTGGACTTAGATGCCAGTTTTCTGATTGTTTTCCTATCAATAAAGCCTTACTAAACCATTAAATAAGTTGCAATTCTAAACATTTTTCAGATTTCGTTGGTCCTGGTTTTTGGCTAATGTCACATGGATAAAATTAAATGTTTCCTCCTTTGTGAAAAAGATGATGGCATTTAAAAATAAAGATTGTATAGTATGGTTATCTAGTTCCCAAATCCTGTGATATCAGACTGATGTTATCCAAGTTAGGGGTTGGTTGCAGAGGTGGAACCCAAGACTGAACAAAACAACAATAACAAAACCATGACATTATACTAGGAATCACAGGTAATAGCATGTAGGATGTAAACTGAAGATGCAAAGAGGAAATCCAATGAATAATATTATTCAAACAGTATGAGATCTTTGTTTCTAAAAAAAAAAAAAAAAATTTTTCTTGCTTTCTTAACTTCCATCCATTGTAAATGTTTTAAGTTTCCAGGACACTCAGAAAGGAAATTGGACCTGAACAATGGGTAGCCAGAACATTTATCTCTCATACTCAACATACTGATAAAAAGGAATTAACCAAACATTTTCTCTCTCAACCCATTCCTTTTTCAGTTGTTTTCTCCATATACTGTTGTTTTCTTCTCAGCTAAATAACCAAGTTAAAAAACTCTTCCTATCTAAATCATATATTATCCCCTTCCACAAGTATTAGCTGCCTTTTAGAGATTTCTTATTCTTAAATTATGATATTCATCAAGATTGTTTTAATATGTAAGAAAATTTTTATTGAATTTTTCCAGTTTCCATAAGTAACTTAATATTTTAGTCCATATTAATAAAAACATGGAAGGTGACTTGAACATCTACCTAGCTAAGCTGTCTCTGTGCATAAAAATTTCACTTCAGAAATTGATTCATTTTACTTCATATAAATGTCCTGGCTTAGATTTCCATTTTCCTGTATGGTAATGTTCAGAGCAGACCAATGTGCCCATTGAGAACTAGCAGAAAAACTAGAGTTTGTAAAGTTTCCACTTGAAGGGATCAGAGAATGAACTGAGTTAAGACTAAAAAGAGAAAAATCCCCCAGGAGAAAGAAGCTTTCAGAGAAGGACTGAAGATCTGTGGGGTATTTGCTGATTCTCTGTATAGGCCACAGTTTGAAAATGCTCTAGGGAACAGAGAACCTAGCACAGCTTTTGACAATCACATGGAGCTAGGTGACAAAGGTAAAAATGTGAAGGTTCTCAAGCATATGACACATGTTTGGCTTCTGTCTTGAAACATTTGTTGAAGTTTGGAGCAGAGCTGATGGCTGAACAGTTAAGTCATGACAGCTCTAGAGTGTAAAGTCTCATAATGCTTAAGAGACAAAGGCCTTCAAGGGGTTGGGGGGTGGGCACTCTAAGAACAGTGAGAGTTGAAAGTCCTTCCTGGAGTAGTGAATTAAAAGTGAAAATCTCCAATCACTTTTTCCTGGCGGCTTTGCTGATATGGGCATAATTAGATGCTTTGACTTTAGCACAAAAACACTGTTGGAAGCCTTTGATGGTCGTACAGACCAGAATGACAAAATTAGAGATTGGAGGGGCTTTAAATTCACAGCAGCTCTCCCCTTTAAGACATTTGCTACATTCTGAAGATGTTCAGGGAGGGAGGCCATAGACATAAGTAGAAAACCTCTGAGAGGCAAAGCAGAAATTCCTGCAACTTCTAGGTACTTCTAGGACAAAAACATACCAGATTTTTAGTAAAAACTCTGAGAAGTCATGCTTTTGGGATAGGGAAAAACAAGAGACAAAATTTTACTAAAATTTGAACCCAGCTTTGGTCCAGCTAAATTCGTTACTGAATTAAGACAATGAGCTCCCAATCTCTGACTAGCACAGTAAAGTGTTAACCTACTCTGGTGGAACAAAACATCATCTGAAGCTTCTAGAAATTTGTGTATGTCTAGCGTACAATTAAAAGTTACTGAGTCTATTAAGTGTATTAATTCTTCACTCGCACAATAATGCTATATAACAAATAACTATTCAACTCTAAGGCCATAAACATTTACTTAGACCACAATTCTAAAATCAGTGAATTAGACTGACCTCAAATAAGCAATTCTTGGAGTCTTTCTTGACTAACAGTTGGCCAGGTAGTATCTGATTTGGCTGGAATAACTTAGATGGTTTGGCTCTGAACCATGAATCTCTCCTTACAGCAAGCTGTGTGCTGCTCATTTTCTGATGGTAAAGACAAATGAGCAAGAGGGGCAGAGGAAACTTACAGGCACTTTTTCAAGCCTCTGTTTGTGCTATTTTGCTTACATGGCCAAAGAAAATCCCATGACTAAACCTAAGCCTAAGTTTTGGAGCTAAACACCCAATCAGGTGAAAGAGCACTGGAAACTTAAAAAACATTGTATGAGAATAAAAAGGATAAAACTCAAGATCATAAATGCATATATACATTTATCTCTCATACATATAGAACAACAATAAACAAGGCTACATGAACAATGAAAATAGAGAAAAAAACACAAGAACAGACCCACAGATATTCCAGCTACTCATTATTATACATTTTGGGGGGATACTTTCTTTATTTGGTTTTGGTCTCAGAATGAATTTGGAAGCTTTCCTTCCTCTGTTGAAAATTTTCAACAAAGAATTTGAGTCTAAAAAGTAAATAATGAATATTGTAAAACTGAGAAATAAAATACATGTTCTTAAGAACTTCTTAAGAACTATTAGTATGGGCTTGAAAGCAATTTGGTCACAGCAGAACACAAGAGTAGTGGATTCAAGAGAGTTAAATAGGAAATATAAAAATTCAAAGACCATAAAGAGCAGAACATGAAACAAATGAGTATATTATATATATACAAAATGAATATAATGAAGATATATATAGAATTAATATTTTGTATGTGTATGTGTATATATGTATATATATATAATATGTATATATAAAATATATACATATAATATTTCTATCATGCAATTTTTTTCTTCACAAACTGGTACCTTTCTATTTACAGATGCTTCTACTTGACTTTTAAGGCCTTTTATTAAATATCCTGTAATACCCATTAGATCTTACATCTTCTTTCACACAGAGAATATGCACACTATCTCTTTGACAGTTTTAAATTTTCTAAATCTTATTCATTCTTAATTGACTCTTCAAAAAATACCTCCAATGAAAATCCCCCCACAGTGGTCATTTCTGAAATCCTGTTGGATTTTTTTTATAACCAGTATTGTAAAATTTAGCATTCATGTACTATCTGCTCAGCTGAACTATAAAATACCTGAGGATTAAGTCTAATATTTCACTGGTAAGCATTTAGAAGGCATACTGAGTTATCCTTTTCATCCATAGAACAAACAAGGGTAGAGCTGGACTTAGGGACCAAGAAGAAACAGGGATGCAATCACCACCAAGTAGGACTTTCCCATGTCTCCTTTCCTACCAAGAACAACTTTCCCCCAAATTTACTGATTCATCACAAGATAGGACTGAACATCTTAGCTTCAGGCCATGATTTTTATTTGTTTCTCTTGGTCAAATGCTACCCCTGATCTGATCAGTAGTAGTAGTTAAGTACTGACAATCCCCATTTAAACAACATTACTGTTTTGTAGAAGGAGGATTCTGCCCCCTAAAAAAACAAACAAACAAACAAACAAAAAAAACAAAACAAAAAACCAACCCAAAACAAACCAACAAACAAAAAAGAAGCTGGTCTTAGGAAAAAGTGTGGAACATTGGAAAAAAAATAACCTTTTCACTATAGTATATAGCAATTTCCTAGTTTAAAGAAAAAAAAGAAAAAAGAAAAAGAAAAGAAAAAAAGGAAATCACCAACATAGACTATATTTGATAAGAATACAGTTTGGAGAGGGAGCAAGATGGCGGAGAAGTAGGAGGTTGGGATAGAGTCGGATCCCAGAAGTTCATCTAGATAGTTAATAAATCATTCTAAAAGCCAGCATACTTAACAGGAGAGAGAAGAGAGGAAGAAGAGCAATTCTAGGAGCGGAAAATCGACCACCTTCGGAAAGGTAGGACGTTTGGAAAAGTGATTCCAAAGCAATGGGAAGAGAGACCGCGGGGGGAGGGGCTGGCTACCTGCAGCCGCAGAGCCGCGGAGCACAAAATCGGAACTTTTAGATTTTTTTTTTGCTTACATGGCAACAGTGAACAGTCACCATACA
>JAPYYJ010004203.1:0-10681 GCA_028533885.1 Nasua narica
GCTTTGTCACCAACCTGCGCAAGATGCGGGCTCCGGAAGACCGCCTGGCAGAGTACCTCTTTGACAAGCTCACCCTGGGTGACAATGACAAAAAGGACTGAGTTGGGACTGTTTTCCCCATAGCCCAGGGTGCATGGTGACTTTCCCTGATCACCATGCCGAGGATGCATATTGCAGTATTGCCTTTGCAAGAGGTTCCGGGTTTTTTTTTTCCAGTTTTGCCATAAATAAAGTTGTTTGGTTTCAATAAAGTTATTTGGTTCCTAAATAAACAAAGGTCTCTGGTTGATTTGCATGCAAATATTTAATCTTTTAGGTTTTTAAAACAGGTATCCAGGAGTCTTTCCATCCACCTGAGCCCATCTACATGCATCTCAGGATCTCAGGAGGTGGAGGGAGAAGATATTCCATGGGACCCTGGAAAACACAATTCAATCTTCCCTTTATAAACGATGTGGGGGGAGAGGGGTGGTGTGGTGTGGTGAGGTGGGTGGTCTGGGGCCCTGGGTGTCAGTGGGTGTATATGTATGGTAAAAGTATAAAAGAACATGGTCTACAATTGACAACAGTGGTGTCCCTATGGAAAAAGTGAAGAAGGGGAATAGGCTGGTATTAAAGGGAGTCTTCAACTTTACTTGAAAACTTTTAGCTTATTAAAATATGCAAATATTAACAATCGTTTCTGGGGAGCAACATGGGGGTCTTTAGAAGCAGGAATGACACAATATTTCTTTGACAAGCTTGCCCTGAGCAACAGTAACAGTGTAAATGAGCCTTAGCCTGGCTTCCCATAGACAGAGGAAAAACTTTGTAGGTCACCATTTTAGACATGCATACTGCCCTTATAAAATATCCAAATACAGTTTTCTCCTTCAATTGTACCCTTTCTTCCATTAACATAGCAGGAGTATACAAAACCCCAAACTCTGTTATTAGAATGGCTGAAAAAGACAAGGTCATGGTTAAAGCTCAAATTTGTGGTACTGAATATGAAGTAGAATAAATCCCCCTGAATGTTAAGCCAGTGAGTCTGTCTGCTTCGTCAAATGTAGGGGTGGGCAAGAGTTGAAGCTGGGAGGCCAGTCAGGAGATAGTATAGCAGATCCAATGAGAGACCTCCATGGCTGAACTTGAGTGAAAGCTAAAGAAAAGGTGACAGAGACAAATTCTAGTTAGATTTGGATGAATCAACAAGAGTTTCTCATGGACCACAGGTGAAGAATGAGAAACGAGGAAAATAATCTAGGTTCTGGGGTTTGTACTTGAACGCCTGAGTTGACGGTAACACTAGTTATTAATTGGAGGACGTTTGCAGGGGGACACGCGGGGAGCAGGAGGCATGTCATGTAAACTCCGAGATGCCTAATAGATATGCAAGTGAAACTGTCAGGCAGGGAGTCAGAAAAATGAATCGGGAGCTCAGGTGGGATGTCAGGTTTGGAAATAAACATACCAGAGACATCAGTCCCAGACCGTGTTGCGGTCATGGGACCGGATAAGGTCCTCTCGAAAGAGAGTGTGGCACAGTTAACCCCATGCCCAGGCAGCTACCGTTAGAGGGTGGGTTGAGATGTCACAACACCCAGAGGGCTGCTGGCCCCACCCTGACCACGACCTCATTCCAGACGGTGACCACGTGTGCCCTACCCAGTGTCCCCAGATCAGCCTGTTCCTGATGTCAGTGTGCTTTCCGGTTGCTCCTTTCAAGATGTGGCGAGGAGTTAGCCTATTACCTGCTCTTCATGGCTATGGGTAGGAAGAAATCATTTCTTAGTAAAAAGATTTCCCAAGGAAATGATAGATGCTCTCTACATTTTTTCCCCCCCTGCTTTCCTTTAAAAACTCCTGCCCTCTCTCAGTCTACTTTCTGATCCAGTGAAATCTGTACCCATGTAAGTCTTTTTTTTTTTCCATGTAAGTCTTTAAGGTTGTTCATGTCTAGGAAAAAATACTCAAAACATTTTGTTTCTTTTGTACCATGTGTAGTTTAGAAAGATCAAAATTTTAAATTTATGTATTTTGTATCCTATATTCAAAGACACATGGGTAGCTTGAATCTCTTTAGAGCCAACAGACTGCTTTAAAGTATTCAGTAAAATATGAACTTTACTTAAGCAGTAATCTCCTTTCACATTTTCCAATGATTGTGCTTTAATGCTTTTTAAAAATTGAGGATTATGGCCCTTTACGTTCAGTTTCCAGAAAATGTTATTTTCCTTTATTCTTCCTAGTCAAACTTGGTCTTTTCACTATTTCTTTCTCTGCCTATTTTGAGGACTTCTCCCCTCTCTGGGTTTGTCTCAGATTTTGCATATTTATTTATATACTTTAATATGTACCCTTCCCATAGATATGAGTAAGCACAGGGCAAGCATTAATTGTGTGTTTAAAAGTTCCAGTTCACTGAAGATCCTTCTTACTTTCCTGTTTTGGAGAGGCATTTTGCTGTAATGTTTTCTTAACCTCAGATTGCCTGCCTTCACATCCTAGTTTAGCCACTCATCTTCGGTGAACTTGGATACATTATTTAATGTCACCTTGCATACTGAGAAGGGAAGAAAACAATCTTCTGTAGCTTCTTTGGTCTTGGAGAGCAACCAGGACTCAGCAAAGAAGATCTGTGTTTAGGTTGCCCCAAACTCAGGGCCAGGAGTGAGTTTTATTGTGACAACTTTCTGTGGTAATCCTCCTATTTTGTCTAAACCAGTTTTCCTTTTAAATGGCTTCCTAGAACACACTTTTGCTTATTCTTCCCATTCCAGTTTCCCTGATACTTCTCTTCCATCTTGAACTACTTTTTACTCCTCAGAGATGGATAAGAGCAAAAGGATAAAGACCTCACTCTGATTTTCACCATATATATGGATGTTTTGACATGAAGAGGTGTGGAATGGGGTGAGAAATGGAAAAAGAATGATATTAGAGCTACTGATAACACAAAAATTAAAATTTATAAAAACAGCATGAACTTTAGCAGAGGTTCGTAAGCTTTTCTGCCATTAGAGTCACCTATGGAGCTTTTAAAAATCTTGAGGCACAGGCGACATCTCAGAATACGTACACTAGAATCTCTTGGGGCAGGATCTAGACATCCTAGGCTATGAAGACCAGTGTGAGCGCCTTGTTACTCAAAATGTAGTCTACGAACCAGAAGCATCAGCCTCATCTGAGCATGTATTACAAATGCAAAATTTGAAGCCCCATTCCAGAACTCCTGAATCAGAATCCACATTTTTAATAAGATCCCTGATGAATATGCACACTGAAGTTTGAAAAGCACTGGTTTAATTAGCATCCTGGTACTCAAACATGGCTGCCCTGTGGAATCACCTGGGGAGCTGGAAAATAATAATGCCTCAATCTGGACTAATGGACCGATCACAAAAAATATTTACTCTAACTTCAATAAGAGTTACTGAATCAAGAATTACTGATCGGCTGTTAAGCATCTGCCTTCAGCTCAGGCCATGATCCCAGGGTCCTGGGATTGGGCTCCTTGTTGGGCTCCCTGCTTGGTGGGGAGTCTGCTTCTCCCTCCCCCACTTCTCCTGCTTGTGTTCCCTCTCTCGCTGTCTCTCTCTGTCAAATAAATAAAATCTTAAAAAAAAAAGAGTTACTAATCACACACATACACATACACACTTCTACCCCATTTTGCTATTTTATCACAAACTGGTTTGTTTTATAGCATGGGTTGTCAAACTCTGGCCCACAAGCCAAAGACAGATTTTCACATAAAGGATATTGGTCTGTAGTTTTCTTGTGATACCTCTGTGTGCTTCTGCTCTCATGATAATATAGGCCTTGATGAATGTAGAGATATTCCCTCTTCTATTTTTTAGAAGCGTTTGTGAAGAATAGGTATTAATTCTTTAAATATCTGATGGAGTTCACCAGTGAAATCAAAAGCCTGGGCTTCTGACTGTGAGAAGTTTTTAAATTAATAAGTTAATCACTTTGCTTCTTATATAGGTCTATTCACATGTTCTAGTTCTTGAGTCTTTTTGAGTCAATTTCTGAAGTTTGTATCTTCTAAGGAAGTTGTCCATTTAATCTAGGTGGCATATTTAGTTCTGGTTCACAGTATTCCCTTTTTGCTTCTATAAATGAGGCAGTGATATCCTTCTTACATTCCTGATTTTAATAATCTTTCTTTTCCCTTTTTTTTCTTGGTCAGTCGAGGTACACATTGTCAATTTTGTTTATTTTTATTATTTTTAAAAAGATTTCATTTATTTATTTAAGAGACGGAGAAAGAGAGAATGAGCAGAGGGGAGGGACAGAAGCAGGCTCCATGCTGAGCAGGATCCTGGGATCATGGCCTGAGCTAAAGGCAGCCGCTTCGCCTACTGAGCAACCCAGGTGCCTCCAATTTTGATTTTTAAAAGAACTCCACTTGATATTTTTTTCTCTATTGTTTTTCTGTCCTACATTGTTTTTACTTCTGCTCTACTCTTTAACATCCTCTTACTTCTCCTGCTGTGGGTTTATTTGGCTCTGAACTTCCTCTTTTTTTAAAATTTAGAATGTTAAATTATTTGATTTTTTTAATGTAACCATTTGCAGCTAAACATTGTTCTCTCATCAATGCATTTGGTGCATCCCATAATTCTTATTCTGCTGTGTTTCTTTCTCATTCACCTCAAAGTATTTTTCTAATTTCCCAGGCGATCTCTTCTTTGACCCACTGGTTATTTAGAAGTATGTTGTTTAATTCCACATATTTGTGAATTTCCCAAGTTGTCTCCTGTTACTGATTTCTAATTTTGTTCCATTTTGTCCAAAAAACAATTTTTGTATGACTTCAGTCCTTTTGAATTTATTGAGACTCATTTTAGAATATATACTATATCCTGGAGAATATGTCATGAGTGCTTGGGAAGAAGTATTCAGCATTCAGGAGGAGTGTTCTATAGATTTTTGTTAGGCCTATATGGTCGATGGTTCTAGTCAAGTCTTCTACTCCTTTGTTGCTTTTCTTCCTAGTTATGCTATCCATTATCAAAAGTGGGAACTGGCATCTCCAACTATTATTTCTGACTTACTATTTCATTCTTCAATTCTGTTGGTTTTGTTTCATCTATTTGAGGCTTTCTGGTTATATACATGTACATTTATGTTAATTCTTCCTGATGATTTGAACATTTTTTTTAAAAGATTTTATTTATTTACCTGACAGCGAGGAGAGAGATCACAAGTAGGCAGAGAGGCAGGCAGAGAGAGAGAGAGGGGGAAGCAGGCTCCCTGCTGAACAGAGAGCCTGAAGCGGGGCTCAATCCCAGGACCCAAGCCAAAGGCAGAGGCCTTAACCCACTGAACAACCCAGGTGCCCCTGATTTGAACTTTTTATCACTATAAAATGTCCCTCTTTGGGGCACCTGGGTGGCTCAGTCAGTTAAGCATTTGCCTTTGGCTCAGGTCATGATCTTGGGGGCCCAGGATCAAGCCCCGCATTGGGCTCCCTGCCCAGAGCGGAACATGCTTCTCCCTCTCCCCCTGCTTACGCTCTCTGGCTCTATCTCTCTGTCAAATAAATAAATAAAATCTTTTAAAAAATATAAATATCCCTCTTTGACTCTAGTAAGAGTTTTTGTGTTCATGTACATTTTTCCCCCTGAAATTAGTATAGCCACTCTCACTCTCCTCTGGTCACTGTTTGCATAATGTAACTTCTCTCTTTTTACTTTCAAACTATTCATGTTTTTTAATAGAATGTGTATTCTTGTAGACAGTATATAGTTGGATATTCTTTTTATTCATTGTGACAATATCTGTCTTTTGATTATTTAATCTATGTACTTTTAATGTTATTATTGATATGGTTGATTTATATCTGCCATATTGCTATATGTTTCCTATGTATCTCCTGTCTTTTGTGTTTTCCTCTTCTTCCTCTACTTCCTATATTTGTATGAAATAGATATTCTCCACTATACCATTTTAATCATTTGTTGGTTTTCTTTCTTATGTTTTAAAGTTATTTTTTAGTGATTTCTCTAGGAATCACAATATGTATTTTATCACAATCTACTTCACCTTAATACTAATATATTCCAGGGGCACCTGGCTGGCTCAGTGGGTAGAGTTTGTGACTCTTGATCTTTGGGTCATGAGTTTAAGCCCCACAATGGGCCTAGAGACTACTTAAGGAAATAAAAAATAAAGAAAGAAAATACGAATACATTCCACTAAAACACAGAGACTTTGTTCCAATAGAGATCCATTCTTTGTATCCTCCACTGTGCTATTATTGCAATATAGATGTGTATGTTATAAATCCAACAATACAATGGTTTATTATAATTATTGCTTTAGGCAATTCTCTTTAAAAACAATTTCTTTGTGTGTATTCTAGTAACTGGCTGGTGTTATTTCCTTTTAGATATAAGAATTCTTTTTTTTTTTAAGATTTTATTTATTTGACAGAGAGAGAGAGATCACAAGTAGGCAGAGAGGCAGGCAGAGAGAGAGACAGGGAAGCAGGCTCCCCGCTGAGCAGAGAGCCCAATGCGGGGCTCAATCCCAGGACCCTGAAATCATGACCTGAGCTGAAGGCAGAGGCTTCAACCCACTGAGCCACCCAGGCACCCCTAGATATAAGAATTCTTTTAGATTCTTTTTTTTTTACAAGGCAAGGCTGTTAGCAATGATTTTTTATCAGCCTTCATTTATCTAGGAACATCTTTATTTTGCCTTGATTTTTAAGTGATAATTTTGCTTAATATACTAGTGTTCTTGGTTGACTTTTTTCCTTGCAGCAATTTGAATATCCCACTGCCTTTTGGCCTCCATTATTATTATCTTTTAAAGATTTTCTATTTATTTTAGAGAGCGAGAGAACACAAAAGACAGAGCATGAGCGGGGGAGAGGCAAAGAAAGAGGGAGAAGTAAACTCCCTGCTGAACAGAGAGCCCAACTTGAGGCTCCATCCGGACCCCAGGATCATGACCTGAGCAGAAGGCGGACAACCAATTCAGCCACCCAGACGCCACTGGCTTCCATTATTTTTGATGAGGAGTCAGCTTAAGTTCTTACTGTGGTCCCTTCTATGAATTGAATACTTTCTTGCTGTTTTCAAGATTTTCTCATTGTCTCTGTCTTCCGGAAATTTAACAATGATGTATCTAAGCGTAGAGTTCTATGTTTTTCTTAATTGGATTTGGTTGATCAATTTGAATTATAGGTATTTATCCTCAAATTTGGGAAATTTATGGGGTGCTTAGGTGATATAGTCAGTTAAGAGTCTGCCTTCTGCTCAGGTCATGATCCCGGGGTCCTGGGATGGAGCCCTGCATTAGGCTCTCTACTCAGAGGGGAGTCCGCTTCTCCCTCTCCCTCTGTCTCTCAGCCCCACTTGTGCTCTTTCTCTCTGTCTCAAATAAATAAATGAAATCCTTTACACAAATTGGGAAATTTATAAATATTATTTCTTCAAATACTTTTCCTGCCCTTTTATTCTTTTTCCTCTCATTTTGGGACTCCAATTATGCATATGTTGGTGAGCTTTATGGTGTTCTACTGGTCTGTGAGTCTTGGTTCATTTTTCATTCTATTTTTCTTTTTCAATTAAGATTATATAATCTCTAATGATTTACTTTCAACTTCATGGATTCTTTCTTTGCCGGCTTACCTCTGCTGTTAAGACTCACTGAGGGAATCTTTTCCTTTCAATTACTGTACTTTTGTAGTTCAAAATTTCAAGTGTATTCTTTTTTATATTTTCTATATTTCTCTTCTTTGACAAATCATTGTATTCAAGCTTTCCTTTTAATCTTTGAATACTGTTGTCTTTATTTCTGAATACATTTATAAAAGCTGCTTTCATATCTGTGCCTGGGTCTACTATTTAAGCTCCTTCAGAAAGTTTCTACTTATTGCCTGTGTATGAGTCAAAATTTCTTATCTTTGCACATCTTACAAATGTTTTTGAAAAGTATACATTTTAGATACTATATTGCAGCATCTTCAGATTCTGTCTGGATTTCTTCTGTAGAGTCTCCCTTGAAGTATGTGGTGCTGATGTCTGTTCATTTTTTTATTCTTATTTTTATTTTTAAACCTGACTACCTACAGGTCATCTGTGTATCAGCATAGCTTAGTGGTCAGCATTTGAATGGTCAGACTTTGTGCTTAAACACCCTGAGTTAGCTTGGGCTGTGATAACAACACACCAATAACTGATGGCTTAAACAAAGCCACCATTCTGGAGTGCTCATAGTTCTGAAGGATGTAAAGTCCAAGATCAAGGTATTGGCAAGGTAAGTTTCATTGAGGTCTCTTCTCTTGGCTTACAGATGACAGCCTTCTTGCTGTGTCCTCAAGTGGTGGAGAGGTATCTCTTCTTATAAGGGCACTAATCCTATACAATTGCACGTCACACTTATGATTTCATTTAATTTTAATTACCTCCATAAAGGTCTTATCTCCAAATATAGTCACACTGGGGATTGGGGCTTTAACACATGAATTTGGGGCGGGGGACATATTTAGTCCATAATATAACCTGAGCCAGTAAGACTTTCAGCCTTTGCTGATGGATCTGCATACATAAAATGGGGAATGCACTCAAAGTTCAGGAAGTTTACAAGTCTGCCATGGCTTTTACTTCCTTGGTATTCAAGGCCCCACATTCAGCCAGAGACAAGTAGCTAACTGGGGCCTTCTCTGGTCTTTCTGAAGAGTGCACGCAGCCGTGCAGATGCACAGAGCCTTCCAAAATAGCTGGGCTATGTGGTAGCTTATTAAAATCTATGATGGCTGTCTTGTTGTCAGATCTCTCTGTTAAATTTTTGGCTGATTTTCCTATCTGTAATTCACACCAACCCATACTGTAACCGTAGGTTAGCTGTGATACTGGTCTTCCTCAACTGTTTGCATGGAATTAGCTCTTGTTTTTAATATTACCTCTGAGTGTAGATTTTTCCACATTGTATCAAATCAACCCTCCCCATCATCCAGACCATTGGTTCTCAGGGCCTGCTGTATCTTAGTAGAACTACTATACCACTATACCAGAGCAGGGGACAGGGAGGGAGAATAGGAGCAGTGCAGGCTACAAATGCCACAAATTCCCAGGTTTTTTTTTTAAATAACCATTCTCAATTTGTTGTGCTTTTTGTCAATTTCTGTAGTACTAAAATAGTTATTTTTGACAATTTTGTCCAGTTTAGCATTGCTTTTTGGGAAGAGAATTTGCTGGATCCCTTACTCAGCCATGCTCAAAGTCTGTTTTCTAGATGGCTACACTAATCTAGTGTGAAAAGATGGAAACAGTCACTGTGGGTCTATCATTGGTTACCATGTGCAAGTGCCATCTAGTTGATTCTAAGCATCTGACTCTTGATTTTGGCTCAGGTCATAATCTCAGGGTCATGAGATTGAGCCCTACATCAGGCTCCACCCTGGGCATGGAACCTGCTTAAGATTCTCTCTCTTCCTCTCCCTCTGCTCCTCCCCACCCCCTCTAAAAAAAATACTAGGTGAAAAATCTACACTATTATACGAAATATACAGTTCTATAATGAAGTAAAATTTAAATTCATTGCTATCCTAGTCATTTTTTTTAAAAAAGCACTCACTTTTTAAAATTTATTTCAAAATGTTCTTTAGAAAAAGAATACTTTTAAAAATTCTTTGGAAAATACAGACTTAAAAAAAAGTCTTGAAATGTCTGTAATGTGCCTTTTCTAATCTTAGAAGTTATAAGGATTATACAAGGATATATAAAAATTTTATATATAAATCCTTATATTAGAGTAAGAAATTTTCTAAGCTCTTTACATTAAGAGGGACTAAATTCTGGTGGTATTATATATATGCCTCCAAAGTGGAAGAGTTTTTATTATTTTTTAAAATTTATTTATTTGAGAGAGAGAGAGATTCTGAGAAAGAGCAGAGCAGGAGGGAGGGGCAGAGAGAGAAGCAGGCTTCCTGCTAAGCAGGGAGCCCAATGTGACTGGGGCTCCATCCCGGGAACCCTGGGATCATGACCCGGGCTGAAGGCTGGCATTTAACCAATTGAGCCACCCAGGCACTCCAGGAAGAATATTTAGAAATACGTAATTGAATTGTAGCTTAAATTTACTTGTATGGGAAAATAAAGAGAATTACCCATAAGTGTGTGTACATAGTTATTGCCCTTTTTTAAGAAAAGATTTGTTTTAGAGAGAGCGAGCAAGCAGGGGGAGGGGGCAGAGTGAGAAGGAGAAACCCTAGCGGACTAGCTGCTGAGCACAGAGCCCAAGGTGGGCTGGGTCTCACAACCCTGAGATTATGATCCGAGCTGAAACCAAGAGTCAGATGCTTAACTGAGTCATCCAGGCACCACTAACTACTGCCTTTTTATTGTATAGGATATCTTGGGTGTACACTGATTGTATGTAATATCTCTGTATATCATGAAGAATCATTTCTCAGAAGGAGAGTGGAACGGGGTTAGATATGTTAAAGTGTCACAATATATTTAACTTAACTACATTCAGAACAAAATTATTTTTAGTGTTCCTTGGAATGAATCATGGCCAAATTCATCTTAATTTCTTGATACTGTTTTGTCAGCTCTTATTTTCATACAAGTTAGGGTTCCCTGGGTTTGTATGACTAGGTCAGTTGGAGCTTTATTTATTTTTATTCAGGGGGACAAAGACTGGTAGTCTGGCGACTGGATTTTGATTTGGTTGC
>JAPYYJ010004204.1:0-10677 GCA_028533885.1 Nasua narica
GTCACATGCAGAGCTTCTATCGTTGGAATCCTTTGCTAGGTTCCAAATAATAGTCAAAGTTTAAAGTTGACGAAGTTGCTTTTCACAAACTTTGCTTCTGCTCTTGGCAACTAGTCAAAAGGTTACAAAACTGCTTTATTCTGCTTTTTTCTGGCCCCAATCCACTCTTGTAAGCCAAAGAAGAGAACTGAGGAGTGAAACAGTTTGCATCTGTGTAGATGATCAGGTGAAAGTAATATGGCTGAAGAGTGGACTGCATGTATGTTTATGTATTGTCCTGACTCCTTTCCTGTAAACACAAAGGGGAAAAGATAGAGATATCAACAATTCCCAGCATATTGTTGCCATTAGAGTGAGGCAGCGTCAGCAGCATACTCTACTGTTTTTTATCACCACCACCTCCTAACACTTTATGTTCCAGGCACTGTTTAAAGCATTTCACGTGGGGCGCCTGGGTGGCGCGGTCGGTTAAGCATCCAACTCTTGGTTTTAGCTCAGGTTATGATCTCAGGGTCATGAGGTGGAGCCCTGTGTGGAGCTCCACCTGCAGTAAGGACTCTGCTGGAGATTCTCTCTCCCTCTCCCTCTGCCCCTTCCACTTGTGCTCACGAGCTTTTTCTCTTTCTCTCCCTCTCAAAATAAATTAAGTCTTAAAAAAATAATAAAGCACTTCTCTTTATTCACGCATTCACTTGGGAAGCCTGGGAGAGTGAGAAGATAAAGGAGAAAAACTTGCCTCAGTATTATTATCTGGCTTGTGAATTCTGGCTACTTGTGCGTGTAGCATGGCACAGCATGCATTTTTAGCTTGGTCCGCTTTCTAAAGTCATCAGTACTGCCTGTGATGCTTCGTATTGAATGGCACATAACTGTGGTTTGAGACTTAAGGCTCTGAAGCTAGGCTGTCTGGGCTTGAATTCCAGGTTGGTGACTAACTAGGTAAAAAACCCTGGGCAAGTCCCTCTCTGTAGTTTAGTTTTCTCATCTGTAAAATGGTGATAATAATAACTAGTACCTATCACAGACTTACTGAGAGGATTATATGAGTTATACATGTAAAGTACTTAGAACAGTGTCTGACCCATAAAAAACATTTCATAAATGTTAGCTATTAATAACTCACAATGCACAGTTGGATCTCCTGAAAGTATTTGTGACCATGATGAGTTCTGTGTATTTGTTAACAGGATGTGATTGACATTCAACATTTTATTGTCCCGGAGCTTGAAAACAACTTTCCTTGTAAAGGACTTATAGGAAAAGTTATTGTGTAGGGTATTTGGACTCAAAGCCAAATGAGAAAGGCAAAGCTACAGGTCCAACTTATTTAATCTCTCATAGGGATCTCTTGTTATTTGGACCTTATCCTTAATAATTTTTTAAAATTTTCCCTTTGAAAAACTAAGGACAACTAGTTGCTGAATTGACTTTCACTCAAGACCAAATTTCTTTCCTGAATTTATCTTATATCTAAGATATTTATTTATTTTTCTTTAATAAATAGCTATATCATGTTTACCGTGGTGCCAAGCACTATCCTGAGAACTTCACAAATGTTAGCTCATTTAAATCTTATGACAAAGGCACTTGTTATTCCCATTTTACGGATGAAGTAATTGAGGCACAGGAAAGTTAAATAACTAAACTCCCACACCATTCATGAGTGTAGAGCTGGGATTTGAACCTAAGTAGTCTGGCTCCAGAGCTAATGCTTCAAGCTTGCCAAACCTGCCTCTTACAGAGGTGAATTATGTTGAAAAGTGTTCAAACTTCACTATTATTGTGAAACTAATATAACACTGGACATTAACTACTTTGGAATTAAAATTTTAAAAATATGGGAAAAAATTCACTTTTCCTCACTCTGCTGAAATGACAGCACTGAATTTTTGGCTGATAGATTCTCAAAGGAGTAAATAAGTTTGGAGAAGTAAAACAATAATAAAAGAACTGAACTTAGATTTTATAGTTCTGACAGCTAAAGACATACATCTCAAAAGAATTGTTCTGTTAGTCTAGTGAGAGAGAAATTTTATCTGAATAATGGAGAGCTGATGTATAAATGTGATATATATAGATTTATAAAATGTGATATAAAGTTTTAATTTTTGAAGGTGGAGGAGGTAGAGTACAAGTTTTTCTGTATAACTGGAAACAGCACATTTGTAGGATATTCATGTTAGAATAAACCATGTATAAGGCCATGGCACTTACAGAAAAAATTGTGAATCTCTTAGAAATGTTAACTTCACAGATTAAAAAAGGATAAAGGTAAAATTTTGGAGGTTTTGAGTTCCATGGAGTCTGGATCTCTACACATTAAATTCTTGAGCTTGTGACTGGCAAGTTACTAAAAACAAGGAGAATTGGAAAGAACGTAGTAGAACTGTAGGATTATTGTTAAGCTCACTTTGACAAATATAATTCAAATTAACACATTCCTTCTCAATACTTTTTACTGTAGTTTGGAATTTTTCTTGTAGAACATATCTCCTTATTTTATCAGAAGCTTGGGGGGAAAATTTTTTGTAATTTTTATTAAAGAATAATAAAAATTATTATTCTTTTAATAATAATTATTAATTATATATAATTAATAATTATATATTATTATATATTATTATACAATTAATATATTAATTATATATTATTAATAATTAATATAATTATAACAATTATTAAAAGAATAATAATTCTTTTATTTTTTAGACAACTTCAAAGGATGATTTTCCAAGAAATAATATATTAGAAATTTTAAGAACAATTCTTAGAGAATCTATTTCTGATCAAGTATTTTTCCTATTAAGAATTTCGTGCAGCCTAAATGTATTTTTAAAAAATTCTTTCTCAGTAAGTTCTGATAGTATTCTATTGTGTAAAGTTACTATAAATATTCCCACAGCTGACAATACCGTGATCGGTTGGTCAGTCATACCTCCCAAATAAAGTAACCAGAAGAATTCACCAACTTTACCACAGTCAGTTGGCGGGGCTGTTTATGGAAGGAGTTCGCCAGCATGGTGATGGCTTTTGTCTGTCCACAGACAGTTCTGCGGGGAAGGTGTAGTTGCTTACTCTTTTTTTTTTTTTTTTGCTTGCCCTGGAAATGTGATTTGTGCTGATGTGTGAATTGTGAGAGCTAAAAGGCTTTCTTAGGGTCCCTTGAAAGACAGTCTTAAAGTAGGTCAGCTACGTATAGGTCTGCTGGATGTTTTTGTCTTACTTTAGCAGGACACTTGAGTACAAAGGCCTCGGAGTAATATGTTAGATACGTTAGAAGTTTTTTGAAAGGTAATATATCGAGAAAAGTTACCATCAGTTGATGAGAATGGTGAATTTCTAAAAGATAAGAAACAAGGCTGGATCAATAGAGACTAGGAGAAGAAATCACAGCTGAAAGTATATGTAGAAGTTTCAGAAATGTATCAGACTCCAAGTAGACAATTACGAAGAAATGAAGGGTACCTGGAGCATAAGTCAGTTTCCTGGCCCTTGCTCTTGATTTTGAGCCTCTGGTATTTGTCCCCTGGATGAAGCCTGGAAAAGTGCTTTCCAGACACATGGAACAGTCAGCTTGGGGAGGGCATGTATTTATTTCCCTATGGTCTATTCTCCCCATGGTGTTTAGTGTATATTAATCAGATTAGGTCATTCCTTTGCTTGAAGCACCCACTGCCTTCCCAAACTCCATATCATGTGTTATAAGGCTGTGTGTGATCTGGCCCTTGCCTGCTTCTTGGTCTTCATTTCCAACTACTCATTCACTTACTAACAATGGCCTTTTTGCTATTTCTCAAACATGCCAAGATGTTATCCTTTTAGTTTCTTTTCTTTTCTTTTTTTTAAATTTTAGTTATTTATCAGAGAGAGAGAGAGTGAGAGAGAGAGAGAGCACAAGCAGGGGGACCCAGCAGACAGAGGGAGAAGCAGGCTCCCTGCTGAGCTAGGAGCCCGATGTGGAACTTGATCCCCGGACCCTGGGAACATGACCTAAGCCGAAGGCCGATGCTTAACTGACTGAACCACCCAGACGTCCCTCCTTTCAGTTTCTTTATACTTGTTTCCTTCTGAAACCTCTTCCTTTGCATCTTCTTATAACTCTCTCTTTTTCATTATTCAGATCTCTGCTGAAATGTTACCACCTCAGAGAAATTATCACCCTCTCTGAAATAGGGTATAGTCAGTCTCTATTCTTTGTGTTCTTTTCTGTAGTACTTACTATTTTGTGAAATTATATATTTGTTCATCTTCCTATTAGAAAATAAGTTACTTGAGGCTAGGGCCTTCATGTTTATCACCGAATTTCCAGTATCTAAACTAATGCCAGGTTATACATAATAGATATTCAATAAATATTTTACAAATGAATGAGTGAATTTTGAGATTAGAGAAAGAAGCATGAGGAGCCTGAAGTAACTATAGACTGCTATTAACAAAAGCAGAGGAAGCAAAAAGCAAAGTGAGTAGTTAACTCCAGTGTTTCTCCCCAGGATAAAGCTTTGATAGCTACTCCAAAAGTGAGAGTCTTGGCATAAGAGGCCAGATATATCTCTAATAATTTGTGATGTTCAGAAGAGACAGAGATTCATATCTAGAAAGCAGGTTACCTGTAGACATGGCCTGTGTATTTCACCCCTCTTCATAATCAGTGGAAGTGAATATATATAACTAGAACCTACTTATAACAATAGATGAACAAAGATTCTCATCCACTCTGAGGAAGAAAAGTTAAGTTAAAACTCCCAACTACACAAATGAACTCTGGGGTGCCTGGCTCATTTGGTTAAGCGTCTGCCTTTGGCTCAGGTTCACATAGGGCTTCCTGCTCAGTGGGGACTCTGCTTCCCCCTCACTCTCCCTCTGTGCTCTCTCTTTCAAACGAATAAATAACTTTTTTTAAAAATGAACTCCAATAATTTAGATTTAATCATTTGAGGAAAATTAATGCTATGAAAGAGGAATCAAATGCAACTGACACTAAAGTCAATGATGAATAGTATAAACTAAAGGAGTTTTTAAAGATAAGCATTTTTAATAATTTGAGGAAATAATGAAATGTAAATGTTGAAATTTTAAAGAAAAATAGCAAATCTAGTAAAATAATAAGTATAAAGGCTGAGTTAAGAGGTGCCCAAGGGGTTCAGTCAGTTAGTTTTTCAACTCTTGATTTCGGCTCAGGTCATGATCTCAGGGTGGTGAGATCGAACTCTGTGTCGGTCTCACGCTGGACATGGAGCCTGCTTAAGATTCTCTCCTCAGCCCCCACCCCCATCCCACTCAGACATGGTCTCTCTCTCCAAAACAACAACAACAAAATTGAGTTAAAGGAATTTCTCTATTAAAAAGCGGGATTTCAGCAATAATGACAGAGTAAGAACCTCTGAAAATTCTCTCCATAAAAGTAATGAGAACATTACTGAAAGACAGAATTCAGTGCTGAAAGACATAGAATTCAGTAATGAGAACATTACTGAAAGACATAGAATCAACTGTTTTGGAACTCTGAAAATTAACCATAGGCTTGCAGCAAACTGGGAGAATTTATTCAAGAAAAATGGCCACATTTCAGGAAAAACAGTGAACTTTGTAGTGGTTTAACTTGACCAAGTGCCATCCTCCTCTCCGGTTCCATAGTAGCTTTGAAAACCAACAGTCCCCAATCATGGTGAAAACTAGCAGCCTAGAAGCCAATTGGAAGCAACAGAACAAGATTGGAGCTTCTTCAAAGTCCCATTCCTAGCAAATTGTCAATTGAATTTGGCCTGTCATATGTTACTACTCACCTGTCTGGTAGTTCCTTAAAGACCTCATTTGCAAACTTGGAGCCTTCCTCCCCAGGGTGTTCGTTGAAAACAATTAGAGGCAATTGTTGAACATCTCAGCTGCTGCCTGCGGTAGTGAATAGCAGTTGGGGCCAACAGGCTAGCCAAAAAAAACTTAAAAGGAAAAGCTGGGGAATAGAAGTCCATAGGGGATTTGTAAAGCTTTGATATATTCCTGGGAATCTAGAATGCTGTTGCACATATATTGAGCAGTATGCATGTTTAGGAAGGACATGAGAAAGCCCTAAACTCTCAGTTCTGGTTCATCTTGAGGCTCTGTGCCTTCAGATAGTAAGGCTAAGGCAGAATTGCAAACTGGGTAAGCGCTAAAGGTGTGCCCAAATATATAAAGAAAGCCCATCAGTAAGGGCTGGGAGATTTATTGGTTCCAGGGGACTAGGGAAATCTGTCTAATCATTAGCTGACCATTAAACTAATAGCAGAGACCTTAGTGGCTGCAAATAACAAAAAAATCCAGATTCTGTAGAATTAGTTTCTCTATTTCCTTGTCCTATTTTATACTTCTTACTTCTGCTTGAATAATGATTTACTTTTTATCTGTCTCTTCCTTCCAATTAGAATGTAATTGCACTAAGAGCAGGGACTCTTTGTGCACAGTACTTTATTTCCAGTGCCTAAAACAATGCCTAGTACATAAAATACTTCCTTTTTTTTTTTTTTTAAGTAAGCTCTGTGCCTATCGTGGGGCATGATCCCAAGATCAAGAGTCACATGCCCCACAGGTGTCCCTTAAATATTAACATTTTAATATTAAGGAGAGCACATTTCTTAAAATGATGAGTAAATAGATGACTCCAATATTAATCCTTGATGTACTTTCTATCTTCTAAAAGTTTGAGTCTTTTGCCCCTTGAAGTCACTGTTTTAATTTTATTTCATTTTAAAGTTTTATTTATTTAAGTAATGTCTGCTTAAGAAAAATTAAGGGGGGGCTCAAACTCACAACCGTGAGAAGAGCCACATGTTCTTCCAACTGAGTGTTTCATTCCTTTGCTATTATTTTAATGGAGTGATCTCTGGAGAGAGAGGATATAAATGGGTATGCTTCATCAGCTCTCATGAACCAGAATGTTCTGATTACTGATTTTAATCAGAAGTTTATTGAGAGTAAACTGATTTGGGTGAAGTTTGGGAGGTTTTATGGTAGAAGTCATTCTAAAGAAGAGAATGAAAGAACTATACACACACATTATGGTGTAAAACCTTATGCAAATAATGACAGAATGCATGAAATAGGTATTTTAGAAAATGTTACCAAATTTGACCCCAGAAGAGAGAAATTCAGTAGACTAATAATAAAGGGAATCAGAGTTATTGAAGGATTGCTCCATAAAAACTGTTGGACCTAGATGTTTTCATAGGTATGTTATCTCAAATAGCCAAAGAATAGATAACTCTGTTCCAGATCATGGATAAAGAAGGAAAGTTTAGAGTTCTTTTAAGGAAGCCAATGAAATGTTGATTCTAGAGCTTCATGAACACCACAAAATAGGAAACTATGGACGAATCTTACAGGTATCAATGTAAAAATCTTAAATTCAGTATTAGAAAATAGAATTCAGGGGTGCCTGGGTGGCTCAGTGGGTTGGAACCTCTGCCTTCAGCTCAGGTCATGATCTCAGGGTCCTGAGATCAAGCCCCACATCAGGCTCTCTGCTTGGCGGGGAGCCTGCTTCCCCCTCTCTCTCTGCCTGCCTCTCTGCCTACTTGTGATCTCTCTCTGTCTGTCAAATAAATAAATAAAATCTTTAAAAAAAAAAAGAAAGAAAGAAAATAGAATTCAACAGTATGTTAAACTAATATTCTGTATTGGTTTGAGTTTTTTTTTTTTAAGATTTTGTTTATTTATTTGAGAGATAGATGGTGACAGAGATAGCGAATGAGCGGGGAGGAGAGGGAGAAGCAGGCTTCCCACTGAGCAGAGAGCCCAATGTGGGGCTTAATCCCAGAACCCTGGGATCATGACCTGAGCGGAAAGGCAGATGCTTGACTGACTGAGCCATCCAGGTGCCCCCTCCAAGGGTTCAATTTATGAAATAAATGCATATATGGCTCAATATTAGAACATCTATTAACATGTTTTAGTAGATGAGAGAAAAACCATCGGGTCATCATTTGGGATGCCAAAAAAGCATTTGACCAAATTAATATCCGTTCCTGATAAATGTTCTCCATTTAATTAAAATTGATGAGTTCCTATTTGACATGATTAAGGAAAAACTTATTTCAAACCAAAATCAGTATCATACTTAGTAATGGTATGATAGAAGTATTCTCATTAATGTTAGAAACAGGAAAAGGATGCCCCAAATTTAGTATTTAATATTATAATAGAAGTATAGGGGAGCCTGAGTGGCTCAGTTGGTTAAGCTTCTGCCTCCAACTCAGGTCATGATCCACAGAGAACCTGCTTCTCCCTCTCCTTTCACCTGCTGCTCCTCCTGCTTGTGCCCTTTCTCTGTCAAATAAATAAATAAATCTTCAAAAAAAATTTTGTAGGTGTATAAACCAATATCATTAGGCAAGAAGATGATATAAAGAGGTTAATACTGGAAAAAAGGAAGGAAACTTTATGCCGCAGGGGAAAATATATACACGACACTCAACAATCAACCATCTTGCTGTTCTCATTATTAGAAAGATGGAGACTTTGGTAAAATGGCAGTGTACAAAAGTACCAGTACCAATAGCTTTTCCATATATACAAAATACTTTTTTGGAAAATATAATGAAAAATATAAAAAGCAAAAAGATAAAATAGGAACATAAATAGAGAGGGTGTACTAAGAGATATTTTAAAAAAAGAATAACTGGAAATACATATTGTGCTCTCTTTAGGTAGGAGAGCTTAATATTGTAAACTTACCATTTTCCCCTAAATTAATTTATGTATTTAATGCAATTTAAAATAATCAGTGTTTGGGGACGCCTGGGTGGCTCAGTTGGTTGAGCAGCTGCCTTTGGCTCAGGTCATGATCCCGGCGTCTTGGGATCGAGTCCCGCATCGGGCTCCTTGCTCCGCAGGGAGCCTGCTCCTCTCTCTGCCTCTGCCTGCCTCTCTGCCTGCTTGTGTTCTCTCTTTGTTGAATGAATAAATAAAATCTTAAAAAAAAAAAAAATAATCAGTGTTTGAAAATTTGACAACTTTGCTGTGGAGCTCATTTGGAAAGCATAAAATCTGAGAAAGGAGAATGAAGAAGACTAGCCTTTCCAAGTATTAAAACATATGAAATTATTGCAAAAAAAGAAAGCCTCTGCAAAATATTAGGAAATTATAATAATACATGTTAAATCTGAGGAAGTACAAATAGATCAACAAAACTGAACAGTTTTATGTACAGAAATTTAGTTTATTGGGGGGCCTGGGTGCCTCGGTTGGGCCTTTGGCTCGGGTCATGATCCCAGAGTCCCAGGATTGAGTCCCATGTCAGGGTCCCAGCTCTGCGGGAAGTCTGCTTCTCCCTCTGACCTTTTCCCCTCTCGTTCTCTCTTTCTCTCTCTCTCTCAAATAAATAAAATCTTTAAAAAAAAAGAAATTTAGTTTATTATACAATTAGCATTTCAGATAATTGGAGAAAAAGGCAAGATTTACTAAGTATTGGGGCAACTGGCTAAGCATTTGATAGATGAAACAGAAATAATAACACCTAATGCTTAACAGTTACTATGCGTCAGTGTTATTATCATAAGCTCTTTACATTTATTAACACATTTAATTGTTCCAGCAACCTTGTGAGACAGATACTATTATTACCCCCCCCTTTTACAGTTTAGGAGATTGATGCATAGAGTCACACAGCAATTAAGTGGCAGAAGGTAGGATTTGAATCTAGGCAGCCTGATCCCAGGATCTGTACTCTTTTTTTTTTTTTTTTAAGATTTTATTTATTTATTGGAGAGAAAAAGAGAGAGAGCACACAAGCAGGGGGAGGGGCAGGTCCCCAGGACTCTGGGATCATGCATGACCTGAGCCGAAGGCAGAAGCTTAACCGACTGAACCACCCAGGTGCCCCCCATAATCTGTTTTCTTAATCACTATACTATTATTGCCTCTCTAAGCATATATGTAAATATAAATAATAAATCCATAAAAGTTATAGTCGCAAGGATGGGTGTATTTATTTTAAAGATTTTATTTGACAGAGAGTGAGAGAGATTACAAGTAGGCAGAGAGGCAGGCAGAGACATGGAAACAGGCTCCCTGCTGAGCAGAGAGCCTGATGCAGGGCTTGATCCCAGGACTCTGAGATCATGACCTGAGCAGAGGCTTTTTTTCCCCCTCCAAATACGTTTATTTTATTTTTTCAGTGTTACAAGATTAATTGTTTATGCACCACACCCAGTGCTCCATGCAATACGTGCCTTCCTCAATACCCACCACCAGGCTTTCCCAACCCTCTACCCCCTCCCCTCCAAAACCCTCAGTTTGTTGCTCAGAGTCCACAGTCTCTCATAGTTCATCGCCCCCTCCGATTTTCCCTCATTAACACTTCCGTTCCTTCCCACAATGCCCATGTTTTTCCTTATGCTCCACACGTAAGTGAGACCGTAAGATAATTGACTCTCTCTGCTTGACTTATTTCACTCCACATAATCTCTTCCAGTCCCGTCCATGTTGATACAAAAGTTGGGTATTCAGGGACGCCTGGGTGGCTCAGTTGGTTGGGCAACTGCCTTTGGCTCAGGTCATGATCCCAGCATCTTGGGATCGAGTCCCGCATCGGGCTCCTTGCTCCGCAGGGAGCCTGCTCCTCTCCCTGCCTCTGCCTGCCTCTCTGCCTGCTTGTGTTCTCTCTCTGTTAAATGAATAAATAAAATCTTAAAAAAAAAAAAA
>JAPYYJ010004205.1:0-10676 GCA_028533885.1 Nasua narica
CACAGACACAGGCAGATCTTGTTCCCAGCCCCCTCCTTGAAATAACCAGGAATACAATCCAAAAGAAGTGCTTTGTGTCTCTGAGAATCCTCAAAGAAGCTTTGAATGACTTGAAGAGAAATGATCTTAACAAAAGAACAAAAAAGGAAACTTGAAAGTGAACAGAAGTTCTGAAGAGCGTGGGGGTGGAAAAAGCTTCCTCAGAGAGGAACGGGGAAGAGCAAGCTAACTCAAAGTGACCAGAATAGCTTAGCGGGCTGAGGATTCTGTGACTTGGTGGTTCTGCTCCATGGGGAGACAGCTGGCTCCCAGAGGAGGGAGAATGCACCTTACTTGCTCGGAGACGGGTCCTACTTGTGGGCTTTACTGGACTTCCTGCTGTGCACAGAGGACCAGGCCCAGATAGCTGGGAATTTCCACGTCAGACATTTCCCTGTTCTTAGAAAACTGAGGGAGTGATTTCCTGGGCCTCCTCATTGACCGGAGAGGATTCTGTGTAAGAGACACAATAACTCTGAATTCCCTGTGTACTGTGTTGCGCTAACTGATGTGAGGGCACCGGTCCCTGCTGTCTCTGTCCAATGCTGGCCAGTCTTGTCCCCATGTGTTGGCTTCCTATGGTACCTGTGAGTTCCAGCACAAGGCCCCTTGCTGGTGGCGGACTTTGGCTTCTGTATTAGGCATTATTAATTTTTCTCACAGTGTTAATTATTCACTGTAGCAAGAACAAGCCAAAAAAGGCACAGGTAGAAAAAGGCCAGGTCTGCTCAATTAAAATGGGGTAAATGGCTTGGCAGCACGGCAGGGTGCTACGAACACAGAGAGCAGGGAGAAGAAGTGACCCGTGGTGTTGAAGTTTATTTGTTTGAACAGCGGAGAATTATCTCCTGACCTGTGTAACCTCCATAACAGGTAAGCCCTTTCTGTCTTAGGCACACAGCACGTGGTTCGAGAGAGTGTCGAATCTCACTCATGCAGAAAAGATAAACTTTTTTTTTTCTCCCTGCAAGGACAAAAAAAGGTCTCATGACTGTTCAATTGTAATCATTTATTTGAATCTCCCTGTGGGAAAGGCCACTTTGTTATCTATTCCTCAGTTTCCACACCCGTAAAATACAGAAACTAGTAATTGTATTATTTCCCTTCATGGGGAAAAGCTTTTAGGGAAAGCCATGCAGTAGCAAAAGCCAAAATCAAAAATTCATGTTGCGAATGTGAAGTATAAAGTTGCAAGGTCAGGTTAAAAGTGTGTGCAGACACTAAAGTACAATCGAGAAAAATGTCACTAGGTTTAAAGAAATCCATGGCTGCGGGTTATCTGGTGAGAACTTGCTGTGCCAGGCCATGAGAAGTATCCGAAGCGTTGTGTTCAGCTGGGATGGCAATTTTGCCTGAGTTAGAAAAGCTCGGCATCACCATGGATGACGCTGGTTTTCCTTACACTCGGTGCTGGAATCTGCAAGGAGGGACCACTGTGGCCAGTTGGGTTCTAGCAGGCAAGGTCTTGGATCCTGGCTTCCCTGCCAGAGTGGGGGGAGAGGGCTGACGTTCTGGCTAGTGAGTGAAAACTTCCGGGCTAACAGAGTAAGGAGGCATTAACATGGCAGAGAAAGAAAAAAGGTAGTGATGGGGGGGAGGGGGAGCTGGTAGAGACCTACCAGACACTTGCCATGAAGGCAAGATCATGAGCGGGTAGGTCAGAGAAGACGAAATCATCAAGCACCTTTACTGAAATTGTACGTACAGAAAGGTGTGTGAGACCCTGAATTGCTCTCTTAGTTGAATCCCCCTGAGAGCTCCTGGTGCCCTGGGGATAAATACTCGTGGGAAGGGCTCTGGGGGTGGCGTGAGGGCCTTCCCTCCATAGCAGCCTCATCCTTACCCTAATGCTATTGTCTGAGGGTCAGTTAGCAGGAAGGCCCCTTCCCTGGGTCAGAGGAACCACATCCCACCCCAGAGAGAGCTGGAAGCCTACTCTTTCTAGGGATTCCACTCCAAATATAGGCAGGGGCCGGGCAGTCTTTATCTGGGTGACCTTGTCCCCAAACTACTGGCTCCTGTCCTCACATTTTTGTCTTTTGGGTCAAGGCTGGCACCGGGTGATCCCTACCGGGTAATGGCTGTCAGAAACGGCACTGTGGGCAGGACCTATCCAGCGATGTGGTCTGACAGGCTGTCTGTGTGGCTTCCCCCTCTACTCAAAAGACACGCCCGATTGCAAAGAGAGTGCCAGAAAGAAACAATAACACTTTCAATTTGGATAAAGATTTGAGTAATTTTAACTTGAAAAACCCATCAAAATAAACACTGTCGATGGTAATAGATTTTTTAAAAATATGTAGAAAACTAAATAGCTAGCATGCATTGACAGTCACGGACATACGCCAGCTGCCCCCACTGGTGAAAAGCACTGTGCATCCAGAGATCTCTGCGTCATTAGTGGTATTTATGAGTCCGTCACCACGTGCAGGTTTTTACTTTGCAGATCAAGTACAATAAGGAAAGAGTAAAAGAGACATGCTGAGACTCCATGCTGCTTGAAGAAAACACCCTCATTTGTATTCCTAAACCCTTTGCCATGAATTGCTGATGTCCCCAAACAAAAAGAAAGCTTGTGGTTTCTGTTCGGGTAGATTAAAAAGCCCTTTAGTTTAACAGGAAAGCATCTGTCTACCTTGTTATACATATGGCATCTAATCAGAATGCAGGAGGCCAGGCCAGAGGGGAGAGAGAAAAATGGTAACATTGAGGTGGGAAGGCAAGGGAGGTGTTAAAAATATTTGGGAAGTGAATTAAGGAGGTGAGAAGTTCTTCAAAAGAAAGTGCAGGCCCAGGGAGTGAGTACCAGGAAGGTGACTGGAAGAGAAATCTCAAGGGGAAGAGCAAGGAAGGAGGGCAGGGAAAGAGGTAGAAGCGAGATGAAACTGGATGGAGATGGGAAAGGGGAGGGACTGCCCAGCAGCAGAGACAGAGCAGATGGCAGGAAGGAAAACATATCTCAGGGATTCACGACGGTGTGCACCAGCTCCATCTCAGGGTCCCGGTGATTTCCACAGTGGACTCAACCCTGGTCTCCAGGACTCGGACTCTGTGGCAGAGTCACATGACTGAACCCTGAATTTCCAATGGATCCCTCCCAACAGCCATGTTCCCCAGAAGAGTCATCACTGCCCAGAACTGCACACAGAAGAGGCTATTCTGTCTTGAGAAATTCCATGACGCTCATTATTTTTTAAAGAATATATTAAAACCTGGACATCCTCTGTTAACAGCCCTCAAGGAGAAAAATGTCCTACATACCAACAGCTGCCCTGTGGTACCCCACGGCAGAGAAATAATACAAGTAGGCATGAGGAGGCATGCCGGACCGTGCCCCCATCTCCAAGCAGGTACAACTAAGTCACGGGTTTATTAAGCATTACATAGACGTGGGCGAGTCTAGCAGAAGCCCACTTGCTCAGTCATCTCTGGGCCTTTGAGAGAATGTTTTAGAGCCCGTGATGCCCCACTTCCAATCTAGATGAAGGTCTTTGCAGTAGAGTGACATGTCGCGATTCCTCACAGGTCTGTAGACCTGAGCATAATCTGGTCAGAGTGGTGGGAGCCAAGATTCTTTTTCAGTGGAGACCATTTCTCAGAGCACAGGCCCTGTCTTCTCCCACCACACACACACACACACACACACACACACACACACACACATTTCCAGCCCGGGTAGGAGGAGCTGGCTACAGCCCACTGGAGCAGATTATTCACCAATTTCAATTATCTGCACTAATGCTCCCCTTCATTGGTGAAGGTAATTGAGAGTTGAACGTATTTACGAGGACCGGCCTATAAAACTGAAACAATTTTACAGGTGTGGTGCGGAAATGAAAAGGTAGAAAAAGCAATGGTCTAGACAATACCTTTTGAAAATGTATTTCACATAACTCTGGGAAGATTGCTAGGTCCTGAGGGGAGGGTGGATATTTCAGAAGAGCTATTAGAAGTGCATTTAGGTTTGAGGAGGTTTCTGCGGAGTTACTGAACTTTTCATATTTTAAGTTAGGATGAGGGTATTATCTCTGACCAATTCTTTTGTCTCCTTCTATTTCCAAGCGCACTCTGGTCTCTATCGTGCCGTGGTGCGTCTGCTCCCAGGAGCAATCGAGCATCCCAGCGGAAAGAGGCCGACCTAAATGTGGGCTCTCCAAAGACAAAAAAGTGTTATTCTAGGTATTTTATGATGACCCAGATATGGCATAACATAAAATGGAGAAAATATATTACAGTGGGGCCCATGGTGTCTATTCAAAGCTCTCTAACCTAGTATCTACTTATAGTATTATTATTTTTAGGTCCTGCTTCTCTCTTTACAAGGAATAATGACCACAGGGTGGGATACGCATTTGGCTTTATTACATTAACTCTCAAAATAAGAAACCAAAAAGTGTTATTGTTCTTGTTTGTTTTTTTTTTTAAAGTAAACAAATGGCATCTGTTTCCAAAACTGTTGCAATCATTTGGCTTATAATTTCCTCAAATATCAATTAGTTTGGTAGTAAAAATAAATCGAAACAAGCCTGAACTTACCAAAATTACACCTCGTGATTTGCAGCAGGACAATTTGCTACTACTGTCAGGAATGATGATGAAGTAAAACACAGGCATTTCCCCTCTCAGAAACCTGGACTTATTTGAGTACCTCTACCCTGAGATCGGTGGGTTCCCTTTCCTCCGCTGGGTGTCTGCTTGAGGCCTCCTCCTCAGGGATGCCTTCCCTGATTCCCCTGCATAAGGACATTTTTCTCTATTTTGGAATTCTGTTTGTTCTTTACAGTATTTACCATGGCTTCTGATTATTTTATTTATTCGCTGGTCGAAAATGCATCTGTTTTCACAATTAGACTATAAACTCCTCAAACCAGGGATCATAATTCTCACATTCACACCTCCATCTCTCAAGCTAGGTTTGAGCCTGGCCTGCACACAGGAGATGCACAGCTAACACTCGCTTACATGGATGCAGGGGTGCGTGAGGCCTGGCTTGCCAACGTGCCTCACACCTCCTCTTTCACACTGGGTTACTCTGAATCCCTTCAGCCATTACATTTCACTGGGTTCTTACTAAAGGAAACATAAGATTCTTTACTTCCATCAACACTTGCAATATTTTCCCCCAGGACTGCTGCTAATAATAAGTAAAACTGTCGAGAGGTGACTGTTCTCTATGCTTTCCCAGCATTCATTTATTTAATACAACAGACCTGTCATGAAGTACTTTTATTAGCCTGGTTTACATGTAAGGACACAGAGAGTTAGTGAAGTTAATGAGTTTGTCCCTATCAACTGTTAATAAGTGATAGGATAGAATGTGAATTCAAGCTTCTGTGATTGATACCAAAGCTCATTCTTTTAACCACAGCTATCTATAGCACATAAAAAGCCCATGTTAACACTACCTAATTATATATATCATTCATATTTACCTGCCTCCAGTTGTCAATAATCATTAGAAAAAGCAGGCAAAAAAAGGACATCTTCCTTCTCATTTTTCCATTCTCTCCAAAATACAAATACATATTTATTCACTTATTCACGTAGGTATTTAATTCTCATTTATATGAGAACTATAAATTAACTTTAACACATATATTTTTATTCACGTATATGTTTTTCATATAACCTAGAGTCTTGTCCAATCTACTCTATAAATGTGTAATATCAATGAATGGGTCTTTGAGGGGGACCCACAAAGCAGCAGTGACATAGTATACATTAACTATTAGGTGGGAGGAAAAAAAATCCTCAAATTTATCTTTTCTTGCAGCTAGTAGCAAGGACCAATGCTGACTATGATAGAGTATGTACAAAAGGAGATTTAATTTACCAACTACCCCTCCCAATAGTATCTAGGTCGGTTTTTGTCTGGAAATAGACAACATAATAAAAATCATAGTGAAGACCACTTTATTGATGCATTTATTTACTTATTAATTAAAAGTTGGGCAAACCTAATCGAATGCTAGTCCATACACAGGTCCCGACAGAAACATCAAGAAAACATTTTTCTTGGGCACTAGGTTTTCATCGGACTTACTTATCAAAAGCCGGGTAGCTCAAAATGTTATTTTTAATAGCATGATTGGATCTTAAGTCACATGCCCCTTGCAATTTCATCTGCTGAACTATATAAAATCTTTGACAAGTTAAATTGTATTTTCCCACCTAGAATATAGAAATTGAAATATTTACCAGCCATCGAATTCTCAGAAATTTAATGAGAGTGTTCGTGTCCTGGATTTCTTTGTAGGGTGTCTCATGCAGAGCACGCAACACACTGTACACACAGAAGCAGTGAAAGTATTTGCTGAATGGAATTTCTGTAAGGAAGGATTCATGTCATAGTAGGATTTCCACAGCAAACCTATTTAAGACTGAAAATATTTGCCCTGTCTAATCGACCAGAGGATTGGGGATGGATTTTTTTTTTTTAATCCACACCTATTTCTACCAGGTTGCACCTGTGTCATTTGGATTTATCTAAGCAAGCAAGACAAATGGAGATTTGACAAATTATATATGGTGAAATCAAACCAAATAGCCCATCAGAATATTATGGCCTGAAAATTCCCTCTTGCACAATTGTCTTTATTTTGCCCCAAATTATCAGCAATTTCACATATTATATGACTAGAAGAAAGAGTCTGAAGACATGCAGCTGTCCTGCTATTCAAATTAACTGCTGATACGGTCATTGTAATAATTGCTTCTATTCTGAAAGTGGTTCTGCAAGCATTCTTAACAAGAAAGATGGTGTTATAAATACATATATATTCCACGCTATTTAAAATAGATTCTCAGTACCTTTCTATGTGTATGTATTTTTTGATTATTGTGGAATGGTACTGAATTCTTACAAAAATGGTCTCTAAAGGACAGGATGTTGGGACACATGAGCTGACTGTGGGACAGCGATGATTAATACAGTGATTAGGATAATTCAAAGCAGTAGATTAAACTTGCCCTGAGAAGTGGTTTTTAAATAAAAATGTTTTCAGAGTTTAGTTTAGTTCCGACTCATAGTGCCTGGAAAAAAATCTAGAGTCATTTTTGTTTGGGAGGTATTGCAATAAACTGGAAGATAAAATCTTTCCAAAGGTGGAAACAATCGTGTTTCAAAGCTTTTACAATAGTATAAGCTAAAAAAACACCACAAATGGGCATATATACAGGATGGCGGTGAGTTACTGAATATTAAAACGCACTTAACTTGCACCAACAAAAAAGGTGTTACTTGTATTACTCAATTGTTTTGATTTTATGGCTTTTTACCTAACTGTTTTTTCTGTTTATTTGTGTTCTCAATACTGAATCAGACTTCTTTCCACACTTCAGTGATCGCACCATTTACGACTGAAATACTTTTATGCATATGGATCAGAAGACACGGTTACTGAAAAAACACAGTTTCCTAGATAGAAATAATGTAGTAGTTGCTGAAAAATGTCCGCAATTAGTGTTTTTCTTCACTGCTGGATTATATGACCCATATAACAGAAGACGATAAATATGGTGGGCTCATTTATTTAATATTCTGGCGTAGGCTTGGTGCGCTATCTAGGGATTTCATTTTGCCCATGCTTGCTTTAATCAACGAGGTGGGAAAAGCAAACAAACAAACAAAAAATAACGGAAAAAAAGTTAGAAAGAGAGCTCTGGAAGTAGAGTTAAAATGAATTATTTGGGGACGAACATATTTCTAACTTCAGAAACTCTATCTTTCTTTTGAAATGTCCAAAGCGAATGGTGTATTGATTTTTTGCAGCATACCCTGCACTTTCCACTGATTGGTATCAGGGTTGTGAAAGCATCTGTTAAGTGAGCTCAAAATTCTCTCCTACGTGTAAACAAAATCCACAGTTTTAATCAAATTTAATGTACTCTGGCCTATATGTGTCTTGTGAAAGTCAGAGCGGTCCCTGGCAACAGAATTGAAAGCATACCTTACAAAACCCCTCACCTTTCAGATCTCTTGAAAGTGGAGCTTGTCAAAGGTATTGTCTCTGTGCTCCTTTAAGTCACCTCTGAGGAGGCAACAGGGGCAGGAGGAAGGAGATTTGCATTTCAGAGCTGGAGCCAACATCGGGTTACAGAGATATGATGAATTAAAATACATCTCTATCTGAAGGACAATGAGATCCTGTGGCAAAGGAGTTCACTGCTGACCATAAAAAGAGCAAGGATTTTGGGCATTCACATCTCAAGGTCCCATCTAAGAAGGCTCCCAGCAAGGAGGTACAATGCTGCTTGCATACTGATGAATTTCCTTGGTCCAAAAAGGAGCTGGGCCCTCCCCCACAAAGAGCTGGTGTGAAGGACAGACAGAACAAGATTTGTTTGCTCCTAAGATTCAGGGAGTGCTGAGGTGGTATGCAGTGTCTCCCAGCATGACTTACTAGTAAACTTAATACCAGGAAGAAAACATTTCTGTATAGTTACTTCTAGTTCATTTCTGTAGAAGTGAGACTTGGGTTTAGTATACATCCTATGAACTTTCTCTAGAATTTTTACTAACAAAAATGTCTCTTTCCATGGACAGAAAAAAGGTCCACATATTGTCAATGGGCTCATAGAGGGAAAATCTGTGGTGAGAATATTAAGTATTCATATAAGGAAAAGAAATTTTTGTAGTCCAAGAATGATGGGAATGTGGCATAGAAGTAAAGCAAAGTTAAGCTTTATACATTAATTTTTGGTGTAATCTGGGCAGGCACACCTACTCACATTGGTCTCAGTTTTCCTTTCTGTTAAACTTGGATAATAATAATATGCCTATTGCCATGGCAAGCAGTTTGTTAATACATACTTATTTTTATATAGTGATGGTTCCCATTCTCTACACAAAATTTTAAGGTACTTAAAATAATTGTGTGTGTGTGTGTGTGTTTTAATCACAAAGCTAATCTCATGACATAGTGATCACATGAGACAATGGTGTACCCGTATTACCCCTTCTCCCCTAACCAGCCACCCCATATTTGTGAAAGAGCAGGCTAGACTCCAAGAAGGCTGCCATAAATTGGCTTCAGGTCCCAGCTGTTAAGCTGTCAGGATAACCTCTTAGTTGGGGTAAGAGAGTGCAATGGGAAATAGCACAGCTTCTTCCCATTATCCAAGGGAATGCAATGGACAGATCTTTAGGAATCTGCTACAGGTGTCAACTACCTTTAGGTGTAAATACCAGCTTATTTTACTGCCCCCACTTTTCCACAGATGGAGCTTAGTATTGAGACACTCTTAATACACCATGCCGCACACACACACAGGCACACATATTGCATGCCCTCATGCAAACGTGTGTGTCCATCAAGGTCAGTAGAAGTTTATTTTTTTAAAGGTATTTTTTAAAAGATTTTATTTATTTATTTGACAGACAGAGAGATCACAAGTAGGCAGAGAGGAAGGCAGAATGAGAGGGAAGCAGGCTCCCCACCGAGCAGAGAGCCTGATGCGGGGCTCAATCCCAGGACCCTGAGATCATCACCCGAGCAGAAGGCAGAGGCTTTAACCCAATGAGCCACCCAGGCACCCCTATTTGTTGTTTTTTTTTATGACATATTTCTATATTTCCATCTTTTGATTTATATCTTTTCCCCACTGGCATGCAAGCTTGATAAAGGTATTGATGAGATCTGAATTTCTGCTCACTTTGATACTACCATTTTATTTCATATATAGATATATATATACATACATATATATCTCCTTGATTAACACACTTTGATTCTTGGTATAGTTTTCTCTATAAACACCTGCCACTCTCATTTTCAGTTTTCTTGACAGCAGAGATTATATCTTTTTCAAAAAGTCAATCCTAGGACCTAGCACAGTGTCTCATATATAGTATATACATAATATTTATATGCTGGAATTCTTTACTTTGAATCACTACATAGTAATCGATTCTTTGCAGAGAGGTCCACATATGAGGCAAGTATCTAGTGAGCACCTTTACTGTCTAGAATGAGGAATGAGTGGCTGACCTGGGTCCAGAGTGGCCAGGTGTTGTTGATAAGACTTTCAGCTCTAGGAAGCCAATGCTCATGTTCTCGCTCTTCCTGGTCAAATAACTTTGGCAAAGCCTGGCCCTGAGCTTTCCCTGGCTTTCATTTAGAGGTAAAATAAAGCACTTTGTTCAAGTTCTGGGACGATTTTCATTTTTAAGATGGAAAATACCTAGAAATGCATTCATTCCTTCAAGATAGTTATTGACAAAATTTCCCAACAAAACCAAGCTGACTGGTAGGATTGTATCCATGTGGTTCTCCCTTTAGCTCCCTCTCTCCCCAAGCCAACTTCTATCTGTAGACCACGGATCCAAGGACTAAAGAAGAGGAAAAGGAGGGATGAATCGCACAGCCATACTATTCACTATAGACTATTACTATAGTAATAAAGTGCTGATTTTCAAATGAGAGATATATGGTGATTACTATTGTAATTGATATCAGAAAATGCTAAGTTATATGGTTCCTAATTAGTCCCAAATTTCTGGAATAAAGAGCAAATAAAGATGCAATTTAATACTTTAGGACCTAAATGTCTGAGGATCTACCTTTCTCAGTGAGATAGTCTTGTTAATGTACTAGACCAGGTTTGTCTATATACATTTCCTTGATCCTAGATAAGGA
>JAPYYJ010004206.1:0-10676 GCA_028533885.1 Nasua narica
TTCACTTCAAAGGCTATGATGCCAGAAGGACATAATAGACACTGAAGTGCCTTATAAACTGCAAAGTACTTTGAAATGTTAAGGCACATATGAATTCAGCTTTACGAACTTTAAGAAATATAATAATTTATTTCAAAGCTCTATGGCTTCCATTTAGGATGCACATTTGATTTTCCCCAGGAAATGAGGAAACTGGGTAATAGGAATCTTTGGCTAACTGATTTTGGGTGCATCGGAAATGAAAAAAAAAAAAAAAAAGCCCCCCCCCCCACCTATCTAATTTTTCCTTAGGGTAGACGATCAACCACCAGCAGAGATGATATTCAGTATTCCCTCTCAGTCCTTCTCTTCCCTGAACAGTTAAACTGGATAACAAACTAATAAAAAATAATTTGGAATCTAGGGCACGATTATGGCCGAGAAAGATGCTGATGATCATTTCATGTGATCAGAGAGAAACCTAAAATAGAGCACTCTTCAATTACCATAATTTCTACTGTCATTGCAATTTCTGTACATAAAAGCAATTGGTCGGAGGCACAACAAATTCATCTGTAAATTACACAATAAAGGGTGGTGAATGGACTTTCCTTTAAAAGAACAAACAGAATCGGTCATTTATGGGGGACATCTTCATCTTAATCGACATGTGAGTGCCACCAAGTGCAGACTCCATTATCGTACAAAGTTCTGGAGACTGTCACCCAACCCCACTCCCACCTTCTCCCAAGTTTAATTAAACCAGTATCACACTGAGACTGGAAGGCAAACACAATGATACAACAATAAACAAACATTAATCATGATCATTACATACATTTTATTACATGAAATAAATAATACTGTGGAGCTCTCAGCAGCCGATAAAGCTCTTCCTCTTGGATACCGTCCTAAGGCAATTGAGGGGTAAAATAATACTAATAATGATAATAATAATTAGTATGAAAAGGAAAAAAAGGGGCTTATCACCACATAAGGCAGAAACTGTATCCTCCTTCACTTATATTAATCTCATATTTGCTCATTTGTGGCTTCTTCTCCCTGAGATAAATGAAAAATAATTTCTTATTTGTAGCCTAGCTTCGGTGTATGTGATTCAGCTCGAATCGCCCCCGTGGCAAGGAGAGCCCTAGAAGATTCAGTCAATATTCAATCTACACTTACGAGGTTCCACCAGGAAACAGGGGTGGGGTTCTGAACCCTGAGCTGCACTGGGGCAGAAAGGAGAGGTAGAGGAAAAGGCATTTAGCAAGACGAAAGGCGATGGCTTTTGTCCTTGCTTGAGAAAGACCAGGTCCCCAGTCTTGCTCTGTTCAAGCGTTCGAGTCCTTTTCTGAGCTGAAGACCTCCCTGGTTTGTCTCTGAATCAGGAATGAGCCCCCTTGGGGGAAAGCTCTTTTGTTTTTCTTTCCAGAGGGCTTCCTGACCGTCTTTAGTATAAAGACCACGTTGGGAATGCCCGCTAAACATATAACACGGCTGTCCGGCCCTATTGTCCCATCTCCATGTGGGAACAACAAGAAATAGGTCCTCTCCTGCAGAGATGGCCATTAAGGGCCACGTCACCAGCCAGACATGAATCCCACTCTGTGGCCTTACTAATTGTCCAGTCCTGAGGGGTTTTGTTGTGGGCCGCCATGACACCATCCTAGAGAGTCTATTTTCACAAACAAAAAGATCCAACCTGGCCCTGCAGCCCCCATGATGTGGAAACAGAGTGTTAGCCTAGGAGACAGCTTTTGTCCCCTCCTGACTTCAGAACATGTAATTGCTCAGAAGGGGGATGGAAGCTCCCATTTCAGTCTTCTGACAGGAATTAAAGAGGAGGGATCCTCCCGTCTCCTCTAAAGGGAGGAGAAAGGTATTGCTACATCAGAATTGCCTTTTTTTTAACCCCCTTTCACAAAGTTTTCTCTGTTCCACATCCTAACTCCTGTTCTTGCCTGGTAGAACCAGGGTTTAAATGCCTTACAATTCAGGTGCAGGCCCGACTTCTGGGTTTAAAATGGGAGCTGCTGAGTAATGTACATCAGCGGAAGTCCCCCTGGGTCTGAGGCTGTGGTCTCTTCTGTGGTATCTTTGGAGTTTGTTGGGTTGGCTGTCAACCCAGTGAGGAAATAGGAGAAAGAGGCTCCTCCGGCCAAGATATCTCTCCCTCAAATGTGAAATCCTTGGTGAGGAAGCTCGGGAGCCATGCTTGGCCGCCCATGGCGCTGGCATTTGATACCCAGTGACAGAAGACATGCAAGTGTGACCAGGGTTCCATTCTCTGGACATGGCAAGCGTCTGGCTCTTTCTCCCGGAGATTAATCGGGGTGTGGGAGTGTGGCCAGTGGGGAGGAGGCCGCTAGAGTTCTCGCCCCTTCCCCAGACAGACGCTTTGGGATAAATAACAGGAGAAGTAATAGGTGAGTGTACATATTCCAAAGCCAACTCCCTGCCCCAGTCCCTCAGGGAATGTCGCCTCACCCTCTGCCAATGAGTTTCTGGGGCTGCCTCTATCATAAATACTCTGATTAAAATGTAAATTTAGCCAACCTATCAGCTTCCCATTAAGGCGACTCTTTAAAAACGCCGTTAATCAGCTGAAAGATATGTAGGGAAATACCACTCATCAATTGTAACTGCTTATGACAGTTAACAAAGCTTTATATTTGCCCCAAACATGTGCTGATCTATCCATTATGCCAAGGTTCACTCTCGCGCTAATTGTACATTTTCTTCTCTAATGCATTTTTGCTGTTATCTCATAGGCTAATGAAAGCCAGGAAATCAATAAATATAAATTATACATGCAAAGAAGGACTGCTGCGAACATAAAGTTTCTAATTAATTGCACTTGATTAATTTATATCCTTTAATTATCTTGCTAAGCCACAAACAACATAAATATCTTTGCAATCTGGTTATTGCTATGTCAGTCATAAAAAAGCAGACACAGTAAATCTATGAAATCTAGCAAACTGCATTGCCAGAAAACATGGAATGGCATAACCCATAAATATTATCGGACTTACTCAAGACACCGATGAATAATTTCAGCGTGACAAATTAACACTAAATATGTTGTATGGTTATTTGACGAAGGTTATAGTGATGTTAGAGCTTTAAATGGCATGTATGGAGTAAGCAAAAACGTGGATTTTACCGATAGGCTTATAAAAATCTGCTCTGGCCGGGGAGGAATGGTGTGAGTAAGAACCCACATGCAAATATCCACGGCGATTTTGCAAATGAAAGTACTCTCTGTTGGACAAGTTGAAAGGAGGCAAATTGTTAAATTACCTTGTTTCTTAGTTTCCCTTTGATAAACTTGGTCAACACAGAGTGATCCCACCTCTTTTGTGGAGGCCAAAATAAAACGCCTATTTCAGGCAGGAATTTAAATCTAGGAATTTGACACCAGGTGGGAAGAGAGCTGAATGTTGCATGCTGCCATTGTCTTAAGAGATGTAACTTTTACATGGAAAGTGGCTTCTTTTTATCCATCCCCTACCCCCCTTTTAATTTTATCTGACTCTGCTAAGCCAGCCATCTGTCACTGATCTGAAATCTAATCCTCTCTGTCCACCAAGCTTGCTCTTTGTCCTAGGCCACTGCATATTACGAAGCATCTATATCTACAACTTTCATAAATGTGTAAAAAGAAATTGTATCTGTCCTCAGCTACACCCAGACAAAGACCATCTGTCAGCAACCGAAGCTATTCTTTAAAAAAGAAAGCATCCAAAGGGATTTGCCCTTTACCAAGTAAACCCACTTAACCCTTCCAATAAGATTAACTGTTATTTGTTTCCATTAAATAAAAATGACCATGCTAATATACGTTTAATAGTTCTGTAACAGTTGCAGAAAGATCAGCTCTCATGTGGATATCTTTTGTTGATAAAACATGCATGCACATAAATACTGGAATTATGACGGCAGTAAGATAACCTATAAGGCAGAAGGCTGTTTTCACTTCCTTCCCTCAGTCTGGGGCTCTGGAAGAAAAGCCGACATAAAATATAGAAGCTAGAAAGTACCGCACTCTCTCCGATCTTCTCTTTTACAGTAAAGAGCACTTCCAGATATAACATATGGCTGAATAATACAATTATTAAGATTCAGAGGCCATTCTCTGACTTCTGCCCTGTTATCACTGCACATTCTTGTAGACAGTTTTCTAGCTGTTAGGGTACACATTTGTAAACTCGATATACGTATATTCTACAAATAGACACTAAGTATCGCTGTAATCGTGGCAAATTTGTTGGTGGAGGGAAAGAAGTGCTGTCTAGTAACACCAAGGTAACATTTGGGGATTTCTGTCTCTTATTTTCATCCTAGATTGCTAAAGTCGTTTGGCTTAGCATTTTCGAAGCGAAATAAATAATGCATTCACTCCAGTGGAAGAGTCCAGGCGAATGTTTCACATGTTTACCGGTGGCTATGTGTTTAGGGACAGATTATTGCAGAATAGCTGCATTGTTAAGGTCTCATCCTCAGAGTAGGAAGGCCAAGTTCTGCCCACAGGTGTAGGCATTCTTTAACACCCAGCAGCTCCTGGGGCCTTCAGCGGACCTCCTATGCGCTCAGGACTCCTATTCTACCTTGGGGGGGGGGGGGTTGCCAGGGTGACCAGGACCAGGTATTTTTGCTCATGACTGGGTCTGGGTGGGCGGATGAGACAGTGGACGATGAGGAAGGGCCCCCCAGCAGACTCTACCTGCCTTGATCTGACATTCCTCAACTCTCAGGGTTTGCTGAGCATCAAAACCTAATTATTCCTGGAAGCGTTGGGGGGGGGGGGTGGCAGTGGGAGGGGGTGGGCAGGGAGTGGGAAACTATGAGGCAGAAGAAATGGCTTTGTTTTCCCCTCCTGCTGAGCTTCTAGGTTTGCTCCGTTAAAACCTTTTACACAGTCGTGACGACTCAGTTTCATGGGAAAATCCCATCGCAAGATTCCCAATCCAAATATATACACCTGGCATGTTGGCAATCCACATCCACATTCCTTCTCTCTCGAGCTGGGACTCTAGGGAGCCCTGGCTGTTTTTGCCTTCCCCAAACCCTTGGGCGTGTGCCGCAGATCCCAAGCCGGTTCTCAGCTTGCCCGGGTTGGGGGGGAATCTCCATGCTGGAGGGTGGGGGGCAGCTTCCCTTCCCCCTGGAGACCTCCAGCTCCGGGACCCGGATGTCCAGCTTTGCACCCAGCGGGTAGCTAAGGCGCCTGGCGCTGTCTCAGTCGAAGGGGAGGAGCCCTGTGCTGTGTTCAAAGTGGATGTTGCAGTCTCTAAGGAGACAGGTAAATCTCCTGATGCCGCAATCAGATTGGAGAGGAAGATCCGTTCCTGATGCAAGTCCCCTGCCTCCCGGCTTCTCTCGGAGGTAATGAGAAAACCGCCCATGACAAGTATGGCCCCTGCATGTTCCCCTGGTTGATGGTTGGAAAAATACCAATGCGTCCAGCAGGGAGGAAGTATGTCTCTCCCACTGGAGTTCACGAGATTTGTCATTTTCGATTTAATGCACCTAGGTAGCAAGTCGACTCGCTAGGTTTGACTGCAATTACCTTATCTTTCCTATTTTTAGTGACAGGACCAGATTATTTTAAGTGCATTTTATAGAAAACCCTTCTTTACTGAAGTATAAAGACTGTAATAAAGACAATACAATGTTTTGAAACTGTTTTAAATCCTTCACTCAGCGTTGCTTCTACAGATTTAACATGTAGGGGTTCTAATCTTACTGCTACTAATTAGAGCTTTAGTGTAATTGTGCCAACAGGGTGCTTGGCATAATAATTACTATTGAGAGATTCTGGTGGCGCAGTAACATGCCTACATAATGCAGATATGTCTAGTATTACAGTGCAGTCACCTTTGTATGTTGACTCAAGTTGGATTTTAACCAAGTAAGGGGTTATTTTGCCTTTATAATAAAGCTTAAAAGGCATATACATATGTATGATTTAGGTATCCATTTTTCCTCTTCGAGTCTTTTGAATATTAATTAGCAGGAACCCCAGAAGGCAACAGGGACACATTTTGTTCCAAATATCTCACAATTTGGGGCAATTCGCTCCGCGAGCAGGCTCGTCCGCGCTCGTGCGGCGAAGAGTCTATTTTGAGGCAATGGTGCGCTGAGCCTCCATGCCTCCCAGGTGAGGGTCTCTCTCTTTCTCTCTCTCTCTCCCCCGAGAAATCCTGCCTTGTTGTGACAAGCAGAGAAAGGAAATGGAGGCTCTGGGCCCAGCCAGAAACTGAATCTGGAAGGAATGTGTGTGTCTGGTTTTACAGGAGGGATCTCCGAGCACATTTGCACAGTAATTCTCCGGCGCTTGCCTCTCGGAAAATGGAAGGCTGCATCTGGGAGATGGATGGCTACCCTAGACTGGGGAGCTTGGACCGGAGTTACCCCTGGTCCTTGCTGTTGACTGTAAAGAAAACCAACTGAAAAGACCGGTCGGGCTGTCACGTGTGGGGGCGGTAGGAGTAAGCGTACTACTGGTCCTTCTCCCCTTGGGACAAGACCTCGACATGGGGGCAGGTGGCCTCAGAGGCTCCCCCAGATTTATCGGGCAAGTAGCTGGGGTCACACTGGTTAGTTTCACTTTTCGTGGTGCCCGAGCCGAGGGGTCTCCGGGCGACGCTCTGTGCCCGGCATGGAAGCTATCTGCTTGCCCACGCGCAAGGCACAGGAGCGCACGGAGACCCCGGGGACGGATACTAGAACGTTCCTGGGCACAGAACGAGCAAACCAGGTTTTGTTTTGTTTTGTTTTGTTTTGTTTTGGCACATGTGAAAGAGTTTCTACAAAACTGATTTCACAGAGCAATAAGTCACCTAAGAGGGTGTCACCAGCCATTTAAAGTGCACTGCAGAGGTTTCTTAATGTAATAAATACATTGGAAAGGTAGTGTGTAATGGCCCAGAGCCTGAACTATAGCTCCATTTAGCTCCGACAGCCTTGTTTTTACTGCCCCTTAGTGCCTCACTTTTAAAGTGACAGGAAACCAATTTCTGATTGCAAATCAATGGGTTAGGATGTCACCTCTGGACAGTGAATTTAGCTGTAAATCCAAGAAGTCACCCTCGAGGCTAGGAAATGGGGGGTCAGGGGACGAAGGCGACCGCTTTATACAACACCAATGGAAATACGTTTGTTAATGGGGCACTTTAGAACTCTGTTTCTAGGGGGAGCTCCCAGGTATCCCCAGCTTGTCACTCACCTCTCCTTACTGGCCTAGGGGCGGGCAGGGTGGGTTGGCCACAGGCCCTGAATGTGTAGCAGGAACATTTCCATTTTCCGGGGAGGCTGCAGCCCTTGGGGGGGGGGGGGGCCTGCAGGGTAGGATCCCTTTCTCCCTGGACTTCTGGCACCCTCCCTCATCATGTTAACCAAAACTGTATATGTTCCTGTCATGCCAGATACCTTTTGATGAGGCCCCTTTTTTCTTTAAGCTTTTAAGATAATCTTAGAGAAATCATCAAGCTATAAAAAGAAATCAATAAAAACAGAAAAGGTTCCCATCACCCCGAAAAAAATCCATAACTTTTGCATTTTAATAGAGACGCTACAGGACCAGACCCTTCATTTTCTTTCTGATGTGTTCCTTTGATTTCCTTCGTATCTCTCAGGCCTCTTGACTTTCTTGAGAAAGGGATTATTGAATTGTGTGTCTCCCTCAGATGTACTTGATCACTCAAGTATCTGTACTTAAGAATGTTAGAATCTGTTCAGCTGTTGCCTCTTTGGAGCTCATCGGGGCCTGTCATCTTAATATTAATTGGGTTTTGTGCAGGAATCTCAAGTCCCACATTGAGTGGCTTTCAAGAGAGAAGATTATGCCCAAAGCCAGATACAAAGACAAACATATTTAGCACAACAATTATGATAATTACAGAAACATTCTGTCACGAAATAAGCAAGTCTGATTAAGGGCCCTTCTGTATTATCAAATATTAATCTGATGTCTTCGGTCTAACCTGGTTCGAACATAAGAAGATTCTGATGGTTTTATGTATTAACAGATTTGTAGAAGCTGAACATATACAGCCTAATAGTATGAGACAGCCAAGCCGGGGTAGTAAAAAGATTTTTGCTGAATGTAATCCATTTAAATTTAAAATAGACACACATAGGATCATAAACCTGAAATCACAATTAAAAAATGCACTGCCAGTGAGACATTTTGTGTAATTCCAACCACACAGTAATCTAGAAACATATTGGGGAAAAGAATTATTAGGGTTCATTTCTGTTTAAAAAAAATGAGTAATCGTCACAATAAATGTACAGTCACTTGAAACTTTCCAGACTTTCTTGATACCCACATAAAGTGGCTGGTAATAGAAGCAGTAATATTCTTGCTAAACTAGAGAGTTAATTTTATTTGTAATTTTCAGCTGCTTTCAGTGTAATTGCACAATTTCCTCAATTATTAAAGTTCATTCTACATACTTAAGTTCATTAGCCATTGTCAAATGGGCAAATTACTTTGCAATTTTAATATTTGTTGGACAAAGCTGCATTAATAGATTCACTCTCCAAACACGGTTTCTCAGCTCTCACTACAGTATCCACAGATAATTGTAACCATCCAAATCAGAAGCCAGGGACTGGGTTATTTTATTATTTTTTTTTTCTCTTTCTCTTTTTCTGAACATCTCTTAAATGTTAGTGATTTTCACCATACAGGTAGGCGTTTTTTGTTTGCTTACTTTGGAGGGAGGGCAATGGGAAGGCTGGCAGTAAGGATGACGGTGTCAGAGTCTTACATAATACACAGGAAAAAGTACACTTGATGGGGAAGTTTCTCAGCATGCCTATGCAATTTGCATAAATTTGGTCCAGTCATACGCAGGAGAGGGGCCTATAAAAATACAGTGTGGGTCTCTGAATAATCAATACATCAGATTTTCAATCAGTTTCTATTCTATAGAAGTTGAGCGTTCATGCTGCATACAGTGTGATTCTGTATGTTACACTATGTGTAATCTACCTATACTGAGGGATTCTTTCCATGGTGTAACCGCCTGTCATCAGAGTGGCATCTCAGTATCTTCTTCCCCATCTCTCTCCCTCCCTCTCTCCCCCTCTCCCCACACACCCCATGAGTTGTTTAATGCCTGCCTATGTAGATTATCTTTAAATATACATCCATGTCCTTGGAACAAAAATGCCACTCTTTATTTGTTTTGCCCCTTGCAGTTATGAAGCACCTTTGTCCCCCATTATCTCATTTGATTAATGAATACACACTTGCTTCCCCCTATAGATGCACACTGACCACATGGTCCCCTAATGAAGGCGGACGCTGAAATTTATCAGCATTGCTCTATGAAAACAAATGCGCTGCAACCTGCTTGGTCTCTGTGTGTTCTTGGTGCCCAGGGTCTCACTCCAAAATGTCTGGGTGCAGATAGCTCCAGACCTTGACGAAGGTAACCCCCTGCCAGCGCGGTTTATCTCCCCAGTAATTAGGCTTGGATTTCTGCTTTATTAACTCAGATACAACACCGCCCTGCCCTCTGTCACCAGGGGGACTAATAGACGATAGTCACTCTGATTTGGAAACCCTACAAATTAAATGACAAAGTGAGAGAAGGTGGAGTTAAGGCAAATGGTGTAGAGATAAGGCAGCCGGACATTTTCACAGTAAGTTTTTCAAACGGGAAGCAGGGGCCTCTTTGCCTTTCTATCCACAGATGCAAAACTACCAAAATAAATAAGCCCAGTTTTCTGGAGGGGTTGTTAAACCTCAGTGATAGGCGAATTCTGGAACGATGTGAGGAGTAATTGATGGTGTCTTTTTAAAACCACGGGAACTTTTTTTCTTCTCTGCAAGACCTACGGTTCCTTGCCTTCCTTGAGAACGATTTTCTTCTGTTCAATGTGACTGTGATTCCAAGTGTTTATTTTCTCAGGACCATTTCAACAGGTCTCTGTCTTCATCACCTATAGGGCAGATCTGCTTTTACATTTTTTTGAATTCCTGTCCTGCCTTTCTAGGAAAAAAACATTCACACACCTTATGTAAGATTAAAACTACCCAGGGAAACAAAATAATATAGAATGATGGAGGGGGTGGAGGGGAAGGCCGTCCGGCGAAGCTGATTTCCATCCGTCTGCTGCAGGAGCTGTAGCCATTTGTTTAGCAATATGATTTAACAAGCATTAGCCTTGGGTATGGAGCTGCCGGGTTTTGAGAAGGCTGATGAGATGTGATTATCTCTATGCAGAAATATCAGGGTGGTTAAAAGATAATTTGAAACGAGGTTAAAAAATGAAGCGACACTAAGCTTCTCTCACTCGTGTCAAAACAATCACATCTTTTCTTGTCTTTCCTTTTTTTTCCCCTTTCACTTTGATGACATTCGCTCATATTGGAGGTGGAGACATTCTTCATAGCAAACTGTAATCCTTGACTAATTTTAAATTTAATGTGGCTCTGTTTGAAACACAGCTCTAAATCGGATCCAAAATCAGCTTCTGGATATTATGGATAGAATCTGCAATGTTTGTAATATTTGGTAAGCCTTAAAAATTGCTATTAGTCACAAAACTACAGTTTCATTTCACTGTTAACAATATTCGCGGGCTAAACAGCATACGTCGACATAATAAAGGACATTTGGCTAGAAAAATGCCTTTGAACTTCAGCTTTAAAAATGAAAACATGTTGAAAAAAA
>JAPYYJ010004207.1:0-10673 GCA_028533885.1 Nasua narica
TTCCCGTTTACAGAGGACATAATTTTATGCTGGGTAAACAAAGTGACGGGTGCCCCTATTACTGATTTACTTCTCTTAATGTGGGCCTGGATGTCTTTTGATTTGGTGTAAAGCAAAATTTAGAGTGAAAAGACAAAAGTCCCGTGTCTTGCTAAACTGTCATTTTGAATTAAGATGGAGAGCTGCTTGGGACACCTGGGTGGCTCAGTCAGTTAAGTGTCTGTCTTCGGTTCCCGGTCCTGATCCCAGCATCCCGGGATCGAGTCCCACCTGGGGCTCCTTGCTCAGCGGGGAACCTGCTTCTCCCTTTCCCTCTGCCGCGCCCCCTGCTTGTGTGCGTGCGCTCTCTCTCTGACAAATAAATGAAATCTAGAAAAAAAAAAAAGTTGGAGAACTTCTTGGAGTAGGTTGCTGTTCTTTCTCCACCAAGGGAAGAAAAATGATCTTCTCTTCCAGCAAAATGCCTGAATGGAGATGGTGCACATTTGTTGGGAAGTGGTCTATCAAATTAGGCAACTCACCCCATGTCCTAAGCGCCACGGGCTACCTGCCTCTGGGGCTTTTGAGGGGGTTGGTTTCTCCTGTGTGATGTCTTGCGGACTCATACTGTGTCTCACTGGGCATGGAGTGGGGACATGGAGTGGTCCAACAGGGCACAATCTGAACTCGGGACTGGACAGACCTGGGCTCAAGTTCTGAGTCTGTCACTCTCCGTGCATGAGATTATGCCGTCTCTGAGCCAGTTTGTCTTGTCTGTAAGTAGCAATTATATTCTCTTCTCAGGATTGCATAAACATCGGAATGAGACAATACATCTTAATGCATTTGTGCTTAGTTCACCTTCCACTACGGTGACATTACCTCTTCACCCAGTTGAAGTCCTGGGAGGCAGGGACCGAGAGTTTTCCTTCCTTCCCCACTGTCTGCCCGAGTTCGCCACCCTGTGCTCTGGACAGAAGAGCTAATGAGCGTTTCCTAAATAACTGAGCCTCTACAATTACTTGAGTCAACACAACTGTAGCACCAGATATTAATTTTTAAAAACACAATAGTAGTAAATTAGAATCTATACATGCGGGAAAAGCTTCTTGCTTTGGGTCAAATTAGGGAATGATTTTTGGGCTTCTCACGCAATGAGTTAAACATAAGGGTGATTGTTTAGGTGGGAAAGAGCAGCTTAAGGGGTACCTTGATTCCATCTTCAAGTACATAAAGATATAAATTTTTTTTTTTTAATGAAGAAAGGTGCTGTTTCCCCATATCCAGGACACATTGAAAGGAAAAAGTAAATGTAACGGGCTTGTTCGTTCATTTGCTCTATTTCACAGAACTGAACTTCTCTCATTCACTTGCTCACTCAGTGATTCTGCTGAGGGTTTACTGAGCACGTACTGAGCGCGGGGATCCAGTGATGGGCTCACAGCCTCGTGGGGAATACAGACAAGGAAACGAGCAGTTTACCATGGGAGTGACGAGTGTCTGGAGTGTCTGGACGAGGAGTGTGGGCCTCTGGAGACTCACGAGGGACCTCCAGTCCCATCTTGGGAGGTCGAGAGAAGCTTTTTGAAGGAAGCGGTGGTTTAGCTGAGGCCTAAGGCTAAGAAGGAGAGGGAACGAATGCCAGGCTCTGAGGGAAGAGCTTATAAAACGGAATGGAGGGGAGAACGTGGTGCTTTCTTTTTCTTTTTTTTTTTTTAAAGATTTTATTTATTTATTTGGCACAGAGAGACATCACAAGTAGGCAGAGACTCAGGCAGAGGGAGAGGGGGAAGCAGGCTCCCCGCTGAGGAGAGAGCCTGATGCGGGGCTCGATCCCAGGACCCTGAGATCACGACCCGAGCCGAAGGCAGAGGCTTTAACCCGCTGAGCCACCCAGGCGCCCCCAACGTGGTGCTTTCGAAGAACAGATTCTCAACGGATGCAAGGGGGAGTTGAGGAGAGCTCAGGGTGAAGCAGAGGTGAGATCTTGAAGGGCTCTGTAAACTCTGTGAAGGAATTTAACTTATCTAAATTAACGAGAGTCTGGCTTCCAGCAAAAATAGAGAGCAAAGATGTTATTAAGACCTAAACATTTTTGGAGGGCCTTGGTGATGAGTTTTTGGAAGGGACTTTCTACAGAGGCATTTTTGTTTGCTTGTTTTTTTGTGAAGTTTTACAATAGCTAGCCTTCTTCTTTGCATGCCGTAAAGCAGGGGCTGGCACCCTTCAAAGGGGACCAGCCAGGGGCGCTGGGATGGCTCAGTCGTTAAGCGGCTGCCTTTGGCTCAGGTCATGATCCGGGGTCCTGGGATCGAGCCCCGCATTGGGCTCCCTGCTTGGTGGGAAGCCTGCTTCTCCCATTCCCACTCCCTCCCCGCTTGTGTTTCTGCTCTCGCTATCTCTCGCTCTCTCTCTCTCTTTCTGTCAAATAAAATCTTAAAAAAAAAAAAAACAAAAACAAAAGTGAGCATCCCCCTGGGGATCACCACTCTGTTTCTTAGTCGAGGGGGTGGGAGGCGGAGGGCCGACTTTGGGGGAGCTAGCGCATATTGCGGGCCAGTCAGGGAATGCGGACCAGTTTTTCCCTTAGAAGAGCCCAGTGAGGGAAATACTGTTATAATCCCCATTTAAGGACCTGGAGCTTAGAGAGCTTATGTAACTCTCCCCAAGTCACAGAGCAAACAAGTGACGGAACCAGGACATAGACCGTGGCGGTCTGCTGGACTCCTGGCCACCGAGTTGGCCCGATGGTGCAGCTGTTCCCGTGGGTGGTCGTGGAGCAGGGCCTGCCTTATGTGAGGTACCAGATTCAGTTGGGGAGTCAACAAACACGTGCTGAGCAGCTCCCCGGGTCCCAGGCACTGAAGCGTGCTCAGTAAAACAGAAGCGGGCTGGTGGACCTTACCTGCCAGCAAGGAAACAGGCTTCGTGTGCCGGCTCTCATGATCAAGTAATAAGTTAGATGTATTAGGAGATGGGGATTTACGGGGATTTAAAATAAGGGGGGGGGCATAAGCTAGCTCGTCACCAAAAATACGTTGTTCTCTTATTTCCAGCATCAGTTGCTAGATGGTATCTCAAAGTCCATTTCAGTTCTGTTCTATGATCCTATGATAGACTCACAAAAGAATCAGTAGGCTGAAGAGTGCTTATTATTTAAAAAAAAAAATAGGTAGTCTTTGGGGGGGGGGTTCCTGGGAGGCTCGGTCAGTTGAACATCCGACTCTTGGTTTCAGCTCAGGTCTTGATCTCAGGGTGGTGAGATTGGGCCCCGCTTCGGGCTCCCCGCTTAGCACAGTCTACTGGAGTTTCTCTCTCCCTCTTCCTCTGCTCCTCCTCCTCCCCTCCCAAATAAATCTTTTTTAAAAAAGAAATAGGTAGGGGTGCCTGGGTGGCTCAGTGGGTTAAAGCCTCTGTCTTCGGCTCAGGTCATGATCTCAGGGTCCTGGGATCGAGACCCGCATCGGGCTCTCTGCTCAGCGGGAAGCCTGCTTCCCCCTCTCTCTCTGCCTGCCTCTCTGCCTACTTGTGATCTCTCTGTGTCAAATAAATAAATAAAATCTTCTGAAAAAAAAAAAAAAGAAATAGGTAGTCTTCAAGGATTGAAGGATATGGTTTCCCAGATTCCGTCTCTGATACTAAGAAAACCGGCACACACCGTGGTCACCGTGGTCACCACATTTAACCAGCCCCTGCTGATAATGGCATCACGTTTGGAGTCATGACTACAGACCTTCCTCAGTCATACGTCATCCCCGTGGTGCTCCTTTTACCTAGATAACAGCATGGCATCTCTTGGTTCTGAGAAATGGTCCAGCAGAGTGTCTAAGAACAAGGTGCCTAGAATCAGACTGCCTGTACCCCGTTCCTGGTGCCACCAGCTACTGTGTGGGCAGGTGCAAATTATTTAACTTCTCTGTGCCTTAGCTTGCTCATCAGTGAAATGGGGATAACAGTACCTATCTCACAGTGCTGTCGAGAGGATTAAGTGAGTGACTACATAGGAATGCTTACACATCCGTGACACGGAGCAAGGATCCAGTGAGGGCTAGCTGGGACCACCTCAGCCCGTGAACTCCGTCACCATTCTTTGCTTGCCCTGTGTTACATTCGGTCACCATGACACGACGTTGTCGTGTATTGTGCTTCCTGCTGGTGGATCTCAAGGGATTCTTCTCTCCCTCTGGCTCAAGTTATTTCCAGGGCACAGAGCTGTGGTGTGATGCCCTAAGGGGCACCTTCATGGCCTGAAGGAGCTAATGCTTATCGTCAAAAATCTGATTTTTGTTACCGCGCCTTAGGCACCTGTGGACAATCTGTTTGAACTATAGTTTAGGAAATGGGACTAAGAAATTTCGGCCACATGATGAAACATTTTAAGAACCTACTGAGTGCTGATGGGGAAGATGAAACTGGGAGAGTTAAATGACTTTAGATCTTCAGAAAGAACTGTAATTTCTGGTCTCAACAGATTACTGTTCTTAAATGCCCCTAGAAGTATATCACACATTGCAGAAGGACTGGTGTCTTAAGTGGAACCCAAGCAATACAAAGGCTTTGGAAACAAATCAGGAAAAAAAAAAAAAAAAGAATTGCTTTGACTGAGAAAAATGTTTCTGAACCAGTGAGGCCAAGGGAGACTCTAATAATGTATCTGGAAGAGATTTGAATCTGAAACTGTGGCTCTTCTAAGAGCTTTAATTACACTGCCCCATTTACGCCTGCCATGGCGGTCTCCAAGTATCCCCTCCGTCCCCTTTGTAGGTGGAAACTCTACGTCGAAACAAATGCCAGGTTATGTTTTGCAAAATCACGGGCACGGGAGGCTATAATACTTCACAGAGGCGAACCTGATGGTTGAAAGAGAACATCGATGCTGAAGAACCCCATTGTACTAAGCTTGTGTGCCGAGCAGCTCAATTAGGTTTTGTGGTCCAGGTCGATACAGTGGAACAAAATGCGTGTGAAGTGGCCCTTCATCAGTAATCATCTGCACACAAAACGCGCACTTCTCTTCCTCCCCCTCTGATAGAAAGGTGACACAGACAATGCGTACACAGCTCTTTTGTTGCTGTTCAGACAACAGATGCCGGGTCTCCTCTTCAGATGCCCCGGTAAGACCTGGATGCAGAGAGGCAGGGGAGGTGGTCTCCTGCGCGCACGCGCCATGATATTTGCAGGCTCTGATGGACCATATCTGAGTACTTACCGTACTCAAGTTCAAACAAAATAAAATCAAATCTCCACTTAATGAAGAGCCTCCTGTTTAGTGTAGCATTCAATCAAAAAATTACTAAAATTAGAGCATATTTCCAGTACAATTAACATCCTTTGCACTCATAATAAAATATTCAATAACTGGCCATTTTGCCTGTCGAGGAGGTGAATAAAAGCACTGCTATTAATCATTTAGCAGTTATTTATTTGCCACTTTATTTTAAGTAGGCAGTTAAATTGAAACTGCACATGTCATTATTGATTTAGGTTTAATTTAATCCTTTTAAACAGAACAATTATTCCCAATTTATATGCCATTAAATCTTTTATGCATATGAACAGCAAATTCAATTTTTTGTAAAGTTTTTTTTAATGCTTCTTTAAAGAACTATAAAACTGACAGTTATTTCCAAGGATTTCTGAATGCTGGGCTCATCTTAATCTTTTTATCAACGGCTTTTAAGTAAACCAAATGAAATAAATCCAAAGGATTAAAAAAAATCACTTTTGCAAGCATGAAATAAAATGGTCCCATAAATATGCTGATGCACTTCAAATAGGTTGTTTATGATGCAGGAAACATCATTTAATGTAGGCATCCAGCTTACAAAAAAAAAAATTAAGCATCTTAATTGAAAGAAGTTGCTTTAATGAACTGAAGGCCGAAGAGTGTCTACGGAAGCACACTCAAAAGAAGGGACTGGATTGCTACCCTGGTAAATATAATTCCCAGCAGTTATATAATTTGGATAATTCCAACCAGAGTCCCTTCTTTGTCTTTGACAACAGATTTATGGCTGCAAAAAAACCGGATATTTGCTCCACGTTCTTATAAGTACCAGCCTTGATTCAAGGACAGTCTGGGAGTTGCATGAAAACAAATGATCTAAAGAGCACGGGGTCATAATTGCGATGTAAAATTCTCCTACCTCACTTCTCCTATCTTATGTGAAACAAAGCCTGCATCTTCACATGGGAAATGATGTATGACCCAGTGTTGAGATACACAATTCCTCGCATTCAGTGAGAGTTTACAGTGCTCACGCCAGGAATTTTCTATGGAGCTCTTGGATGTTCTTTTCATTCTCCAGAAACAGTGGCTAAGAAGCCTCGCTCAGATTTCTAAAATTTGTAGGCATTTGCACTTTCTTTAGATAGAATTTCCTGCTTTATATTTGTTTTATGTTATTATTTGTCAAAGATTGATTTATTTATCGAGAGCGCGAGCATGAGTCAGACAGGATGGGGGGGGAGGAGAGAGGGAGTGGAAAAAAAAAAATCTCAAGCAGACACCCCGCCGAGCACAGAATCTATGCAGGGTTCAATCTCAGGACCCTGAGGCCGTGACCTGAGCTGAAACCAAGAGTTGGATGCTTAACCCACTGAGCCCCCTAGGCACCCCATCGCATTTCCTGTCTTCTAAACGCCCGATATTGTCAGCATCATAATGGCAAGGTAGCTGTGATGTCATGAGAAACGCAATGGAAGGACCGGTCTCGAAACGTGGGTCCCAGGCCAGATTTTGCCAGCGCCCGGCTATGTGTACTTGGGTGAATCTCTTCCCCACCCCAGGCCTTGGGTTTCTCCTGTGGACGATAAGGAAAAAAGGCCGTGCTTTAGGATCCCTGCAGCTCTGAAGACCTGTAGTGTTACTCACTGGATTGCATCCATCGTGCAGAATTCAGCAGTGGTATGTAAGAATCGGAAAAGGTGTTCATTTTCAATTCAGTAGATTAAAAATGTGTAATGATTAAAGCGCTCTCTATTTTTACCCTTGCTGGGGAGTAGAAATGACGAATACAGTTAAGGCCAGGAATTAAACGAGTCCTTTAATAACTTGCTTACAGTTCTCTTAAACCTCTCGATCACCTCCCAAGATTGTAGGCGATGTGACTTTAAATGATACTTTGGGCCGTTTTCGAACTCACCATTTACTTACTAATTTAACACCGGAGCAACCCGATTTTGATATAAGCTAGAAAGGAACCCGTGGTTGTCTCCGACGGCCTTACACCCCGGGGGCCACTGCGGCGTTAGCATTTCTGGCGGGGACTCTGCCTTTAATGGATAAGAGCTATGCCCACGCACACACTTGACTCCCGTCCCTGCCTGCTCATCTGCTGTGATGGCGCCATGCCTGCCCCCCAGGGGGAGCACCGGTGCTTAAGGACAGCACGGTTTGGGAGCGGATGGTCGCATAGACAACAGAAATGACGAATGCTGGCGACAGAAGTCACTTTCCGGTGTAACCATTCCCAAGCGATGAGAGATGACTCAAATGCTAGTAGCCATCCCCCAAATACTGTGTGAAGGCCCCTAGAGTAAGGGTGCACGTGAAGTGCCTGGCCGACCAAGGGCCTTAAGTTGAGACTCTCTCTCGGAAAGCCCGTGGAAGTCCAAACATGGATGAATGTTTCTAGACGCGGACCAGGATGAGAGCAGGCTCCTGGAAACTCTCGCAGTGTCCTTAGTGATACTAGAATGTTAAACGTGCCCTCCCGTGTCCTCTTTAATCTCCGAACCGGCACAAACAACAAGGACAATAAGAAAACAGACACACTCTACAGCACCTGTGCGAGAAAAGTCTGCTGTCTGCTTCATCGTCCCAATGTGTTCTACAAAACAGTCCGGGGAATGTGCGGGGAAGTCCCAAGGCTGAGTTTTGGTCTTGCTCAGTCTCTCTCTTTACCCACTTGCTGTTTCACTTCTCCAGTGCTGCCGTTTGAACCCAGCCCCTGATTCTTATATTATTAGTCAGAAAAAATATGTATAAAAGCATTGGAGCAGAAGATCCTAGACCCCCACAACACGATAAAAATGCAGATTATTAATACTCAGTCCCTTTCTTATTTTTAGATGATTCTGGGCATAACAGTTTAAGAACTGCTCGTTTTGCCCTGTCTCCTGCCCAGTAATTTCTCGCACAAGGTGGTTTTTGAGAATATGGGATCTTTGGTGGAGGCTGTCGTTCCCAGATGATGCAAAAGACATCTACAGACCTTAATGAATGAAAAATCTCCTTTTCCCAGGAGGAGTGCTGAGGAATTTAGGAGACTGTGACCCTGCTGCCCGAAGCAAAATACGATTAATGTTGGTTTATTCTGAAGGCACGGTAGCCTTTTAAAAACTTGTATTACTTTCCTAAAATGTGTAATTTTCCATGTATATTTACTCTGGCCTCCGTTTGGTCCATATTGAAATTGTTACAGCTTTAATTTTGGCTAGATCGTAAAATTGAATCCTTTATCAGATCAGCCCTGATCGCGTATCTAGAGAACTTATAATTAGGGGCTCAGGCTTTCGTCAGGGGAGCATTCATTCTGTTCAATTTCTGGCACTGCCCCTTAGTAACTGCATACACCTACCCAGCTGTCAGAGCCTTGGCTCCTTATCTGCAAAATGGGGGTAATAATGCGTAAGAGGCTCTTGTGAGGATAAATAAGATAGTGTATATAAAGCAAATAGTTCTACAGATGGTAGCTAATTACATATAAGTATTCTTATTAAACATGTATACTAGGTATTGTACCGCTGCCCTCTAATTTTTTTTTTTAAACATATAAGGTTTCAGAGGCCCCAGGACTGAAGAAGTTATTTCCAATGCTCGAGGAATTACATTGATCTCTCTCTTTGCCAGCGCCAAGTGTCCTAAGGCCAGCTGTGGAGTGGGGTTTAAGGATTATCACGTGGAGAACCTCTCTCCACTCTTGGTTCATTCACTGTAGTCAATGCCGCTCCAATTTCCATTAAGTAAAAGGTTTTCTCTAATCCATATACATTGAACTGTGGCTTGACTTTGGTGAGAGACAAGAGAGTAATTGCTTTGAGGAGGTTCTGGTAACATCAAAACAGAAGAGTAGGGCTCACGTGATTTGTCAGGCAGCTTTTAAAATTGTTGCTTTTAACGGCAAGAAGAAAGAGATTTTTCGTGGTTTTAAGGCAAGGCTTTGACTAATTTGTTTTTGAACTACAATTCCCAGAATACCATCTACCTCATAAAAATGAAAGCCTACTTGAATTTCCACATCGAGAGTCTGAGATCGATTTGTCTGTTTCATGGCTAGTACCCTGCTCCGGGCCAAGCAACAACACACGTCGGAGATGTTTCCAAGACACAAGTAAAAGAGGCCAATAACTAAACTAAGCTGAATAATATTTTTGAGGCAATATTTGGCTAAATGCTTTGGTTCTGTTTTCCTTTGTAGTGGAGAACTGGCCCTCCTGAAGTTCCATGTCTTAAGCACTACACCGCCTAATAATGACTAGGGCTAAAAGCCATTCTAACCCTGAGGATGATAGTCTGTCATTTAAGATTTCTGAGGCAGATCAGTCTAAGGAAGATAGCAATATTTACGGATCTCTGAATCAGAAGACGAAGGCCTGAACCATAATTTTGATTTCTATAAGTACTTTTCTTTATTTCGAAATGTATTGAGTGGCATTTAGATCGTCCTTGGGTAAAGAGCAAGGGGTAAAGTCCGCTCGCTGAGCGCTGGATTCAGAGGAAAAACTCGGCTTGGGGGAAATGAGGTCCCTTAATGGATCCTTGCTTTGGTTTCTCAACAGACCAGAATGCCTAACTACTGCAAAACATCTCTCCTCTGCCCTCGTTTCTGGAAAAAGAAAAAAAAAAAAAACAAACCAGCAGTAAAACTACTACCATTTATTACCTAGGAGATCCTGACTCTCTTAGATCAGAGCGATGATAAAAATATGGCTTAGGGCAGAGTCAGACCGTGTGAGTTCCCTGGTCTACCACTCCATCGATGTAATAAATGGGTATAAATATAACCCCTTTAAGCCTCATGTATAGCCTTTAAAATGGGGATCACTACAGTGTCTCCTAACAGGGCTGCCATATGGAGTAAATGAGATAATACACACAGAGTCTTCAGCACAGGGATGGGCTCATGATAAACCCTCTATAAATGCCAGCTATTGCTATGAGCACCTTAATAAAGTAACCTCTGACTTCTCTTCTTCCTTCAGCCACCACATCTGGTCTGTCAACAAGCCCTGTCAATTCGTATACTCGTTCTCTTCATCCCCCCAACTATATATTACCTGTGCAGTGAATGAATAAAAGATTGCTAAGAAGGATACGCACTCATGTAGGCGAACATATTAGTTATCTCTGAGGAGGCAGATGGGGGGGGGAAGGGGTTTGAGGGGGAGAACAAGGAAGTTTTATCTGTGATAGTTTACGTCTATAAAAAATATATCTGAGGGGAGCCTGGGTGGTGCGGTCAGCTGAGTGTCCGACTCTTGGTTTGGGTTCAGGTTGTGATCTCAGGGTCCTGGGATCGAGCCCCATGTTGGGCTTTATGATTGGTGCAGAGTCCGCTTGAGTTTCTCTCCCTCTCCCTCTGCCCTTCCCACTCCTGTGTGCGCTCTTTCTAAAATAAATTAATTAAAAAATATATACCTGAACCGAATATAGGGTTATGTGGTATTTTTCTCTGTACTTTTTTTTTTTT
>JAPYYJ010004208.1:0-10672 GCA_028533885.1 Nasua narica
ATGTGCAGAGACAGAGGATTGGAAGGACACATTAAATTAAGATAGGCTATATTTGAGCAGCTGCCATTCTTAGAAATTTTTACTTTTGATTTTGTATAATTCTGTACCACTAGACTTTATATAAAAATAATGGATTTCTTTTATAATCAGGAGAAAATAATAGAAATACTCTTTTAAAATAAGTTGCTACAATTGGAAAGGACTAAACGTGGGCATCCGTATTGACTGATCTTCCCTAAGCTCCTAAGCATGGCATATCCTAATCTTGGGAATGGCTGTGAATGTGTGTTGGGGCAGGGGAGATATAAGACAGAAGAAAGGAGAAAGAAAAGTTGACGACTTGGTTTTCCTTGAGCTATTCTTAGGCTCTTTCATTTTTCTTATAAGAGATTTGACTGGTCAGCTGGGCATCCTCATGGTAAATTTAAAACATAATTCTTGGCAAAAGGAAAATGTTGACCCTTAAGGAAAGGACTTTGGTTCTAAGAAACGGTTTAGCTCTTGCCTACTTAAAGTAATATTAGTATGTGAGGGATCTAATTTTATATTTTAGTCCAAATTAGTTTCACTCTAAAAACAATTAAAAGGTATTGCTTTCTTTGAGAAGGACTAAATGTGTTTTATAGAATGTTTTTGAAGAAAGCACTAGAAATGGGGAAATGTCTATTTCTAAAACGTAGCTATGTGCATAAAATGGGCTATGGCCAGTGAGAGCTCTTTTTCCCTGCCCTATTCTCCTAGAGTTTACACATTTTATACTCTCCATTTCAATTTAAGACTGCATTATTTTTAAAATTACACACACACACACACACACACACACACACACACACTTTCCGCAAAAAGATTTGTAGCAGGAGAGCCTATCTGGTCAAACGCACCTTTTCCAAATGTCCTTTTTACCCATGTTTATGTAGCCTTCCACCAGCACTTCTTTAATAAGTGCTTCTTTAGTGAGCATTAACAGTAATCTGTTTAGGTCTGATTTTTTACTACGTCATAAGTTTTTCTCTGATTATAAAAATGAATAATGTATGTTTTAGAAGATCTTGAAAATGAAACATGAAGAAGAAAAAAGTCACCTGTTAATTCCATGACTCATAAGATAGCCCTGTTATCAAAGGTGAACATTTGTCTGCATTCTGTTCCATTAATTTTTTCTATGCCTTTTTTCATGTGATTTGAGTGATGTACTGTTCCATTTTGCCTTTTACACTTAACCTCTTAACGGAGCATTTTCCACGTCTTTACAAAACTCTCCATAAATATAATCCTTAATGATTGTGTAGGATTCTGCCATATGCTGTACCATAATTTACTTAACTGTTTCAGCTTTCCCCGATTATAAATTATGCTTTAACAAATACCTTCACTTATAAAACTTTTTTTTGCAGTTTAGGTTTTCTTAATATCACTTTCTCGAAGTTGGGTGAAGATAATAAACATTTTCAAGATTCTTGATATATATTGCAAATGGCTTTTCAGAGTGGGTATACTACTTTATCCAATACACTACATGTCAGTAACATTTTATTATGATGCTGCTTAGGGATAACTTTAAGGATACATAGTTAACATAATATTACTATCTTCCTGAGATAATCAATGCTTTAAACTATTTATTATTATATAGAAGAACTAATAAGCAAGTAATATAAGGCAATATACAAAATGAAAAATATTACTTAGTTTTTATTTGTCAAAATAATAGCATTATTAATACATAGCAGTATACCTTCATTATTGCCAGTACATTAAAAGTGTAAAATCATTTAAAGAAAAAGTGTGTATAGTTTTTAGTATATTTGTATTAATAAAGATTGTGAAATAACTCACATTTATATCACCAGAGAAGAAGAAATTTTGTTACTCTGGTTTCACACTGGGTATTTAAATAAACAGAGTTTAAGGTTAATGACTCGATGAAATAAGGAAGTTGAAATTAACCAATATGAAAGAAATATACACAAATATACATATTTTATGCAGCTGTTGTGTGTTGGAGGGGTTTTATATAAATTTGAATTTTTTGGATGCATTTTTCTCTTGTTTCTCCCACCTGCTTGGCTTCTACTGGATTCCCAAAACTTCCTGAGGTATTAAGTAATCTTATTAAGTGTATTTAATAAAATTACCTTTTGTAGAATAAATTAATGAAGGTGTGTACTAATGTTTCCTATTTTTGTTTATATGTGCTACTAAAGTGAATGATTGACCATAGGTTTTATATTTTACATATTGATAAAGTAAGAATTTTAGTTGGAGGGGCGCCTGGGTAGCTCAGTTGGTTAAGCATCTGCCTTTGGCTCAGGTCATGATCCCAGGGCCCTGGGAGGGAGCCCTGCACAGGGCTCCCTGCTTAGCAGGGAGCCTGCTTCTCCTTCTTCCTCTGCCATCCCCCTCAACTTGTACTCTCTGGCTCTCTTTATCTCTCTGTCAAATAAATAAATAAAATCTTTAAAAAATAATTTTAGTTGGTATTTTGAGGGTTTTTGTTTTGTTTTGTTGTTGTTTGGTTAGTTAGTTGGATATTTTGAAGTTTCAGTCCCACAGTTCAGTCCCATAGTTCAGGCCCACATAAGTCCTATCATAGAAACAATAAATAACAAATCAAAACTCAAAGTTGTTAGGTGAATTTCCTAGGGTACCAGAATTACAAATGTTAATTGAATTTCCTGAAAAGATACAAAGATCAAATATCCATCTGTCTTTTTTAGGAGGTTAGTTTACATAGAAGAAGATACTTTTAATTCCTAAGAGCCCTAAATGTACTTCCTTTAATTGAGTTTTGTGACAGAAATGAATTATTTAACATCCTGGACCATCTTTTGTGCTAGTTGAAAAAAAATTCTTTTTTAAAGATTGTGTTTATTAATTTGAGAGAGAGAGAGGGAAATAGAGAGAGCAGGGGCAGGGAGAGGGAGAAGCAGACTCCCTGCTGAGCAGAAAACCTGATGCAGGGCTCCATCCCAGGATCCTGGAATCATGACCTGAGCCAATGACAGATGCTTAACTGACTGTCATCCAGGTGCCCCTTGTGATAGTTTTAATAGCTGCAGTGACACAATTCTATCTTAAATTTTATTAATTGACAAAAAAGATAGATATGGAGTTGTATGCATATTTTGTTAGAAAACCATGGAAGGGAGAGTTCTTTATAAACTGAAATCTTTAGTGGTCACTCAAATTTAAAAGGAAAAAAATAATTGGCTTTCATTTTCTGAGTTGCCTTATAAATCCACAGAATAGTCAACTGCTGTTCTTATCACAATCTTATATTTGTGCCAAAGATATTCTGGTATGGGGGGAAAAAGGCCAAATGATCAAATCTCAAGAAATTGTTCCTCCCATAATGGCTTAATTTTTGAGGTAATAGAAATCCTACTTTAAAACAATAGCTTTAAAAATAGATTCAGAAGTTAGACAAAGGGGGCGCCTGGGTGGCTCAGTTGGCTGAGCGACTGCCTTCGGCTCAGGTCATAATCCCGGAGTCCTGGGATGGAGTCCCACGTCGGGCTCCCAGCTCCATGGGGAGTCTGCTTCTCACTCTGACCTTCTCCCTTCTTGTGCTCTCTCTCACTCTCTCTCTTTCCTAATAAATTAAATAAATAAATAAATAAATAAATAAATAAAATCTTAAAAAAAAAGAAGTTAGACAAAGGCAATAGGCAGTTAAAATAATGGGGTAATGTATGGCTGATATAATAGGGAGGTCAGAAATCAACACTGGTGTTAGGGATGTAAGAGTCACAAATGAGATTGTATATTAAAAGTCTTAAGGCATGGAAATAGAAGTTAGAATATAGGAATCAAGAACTTTGGGATATAGGAATCATAAATGGCAGAATGAAGGTATTCAACATTTTCAAGTTTAGGAGTTGGGTTATGGGGATGAGGATTCATGTGCTGAGGATAAGCTATGAAAATCAAGGGTGAAGAATGGAAGATGAAAATAGTCTGATCATAATGGAGTAGTTTATGTTGAATTAGACCTCCCACTTAAATCAATTATAAAAACAGGACAAACACACACACACACAAACACGCACACACACAAACACACATTTAACAAATATGTTAATATATTACATACATAACAGATATAAATAAATTTGATAATTTAATGTGTATTAATGAGACACACACACACACACACACACACACACACACACACACATATATAACAATTGTTTGAAGGCTCCAGGGTACAACCAGTAAAGACAAGACTTAATTGGTTTCAACCCTAAAGAGCATGAAAGCACTAAGGGCAAGGTCCACATTCAGGTCAGTTCCCACCCCTAGGGCATTTTGAATTAGCACAGGGGTAACTGAGCTAAATAGATAGTAGCAATCTCAGCAGGCTAGGAGCAGAGATGGGAGTTTAGGAACAAAAGCAGCTAGGATTTGAAGGACATAATACTAGAGAGGAGAAAATCACAGAGATGTGAGCCCCCAAATCTGTGTATAAATTCCTTTTAAATTATCAGTAAATTCTTCAGACGCACACGCACAGGAAGAGACTTTAAGAAACTCAGCAGAACAGCAGCACCTGAAGAGTTGAACAGAGATTTTAGGAGCTTCACAGTATAGAGGAAATGGGGATTAGAGTTCAAGCCCCACCAAGGAAGAGGGGTCTTGGCAAATATTCAGGCTTTCAAGATCTAGTAAGATCTATTAAGAACCATGACCTAGGAATAAGGACAAAACGGAAATAAACTTGAATTTAAAAGTCTAAGACCAAGTCTCAATCAGATTAAGGTGATTCACTTGTATTCTGTCTGCCTACTACAATAAGAAAACTTAATTCTCTTTGGAGAAAGCTGGGATCATCCACAATCTCTACAGTTTTTCTATCACACTGCCTGACATTCAATAAGAAATTATAAGGCATGCTTAAAAAGTAGGACCAAATGCCAAAAGCCCAGAGGACCCATAGGTGATTCAGATATTGGAGTTATCTGATAAGTGTTTTAACTGATATGATTAAAATGTTCAAGAAAATAGAGGACAGATAAACAATTCCCCCAGAGCCAAAGAATCTGTTTAAAGAATGGAAGGGGTAGACACAAATGAAAATTCTGGACCTGAATTATAACTAAAATTAAGATTCTAATAGAGGGGTTGTGTAGGAGCACTGAGCAGCACGAAGACACAGCAGAACAGAGTTTCTACTGAATGGGTGACAGGTCAGTAAAAAAAAATACGCAGATTAAAACACAACGAGAAAAAAAAGGACAAAAAATACAGAAAAGAGTGTAAGAGACATATAGAATACTCAAAAAGTCTAACGTAGATGTAACTGGAGTTCCAGAAAGAGAAGAGAGCGAAAGGATCAGAAACAATATTTAAAGAAATAGACAATTTTCAAACACTGATAAAAATATCAGATTTCATATTTAAGAAGCCTATGAATCCCAACCAGGATCACACACACACACACACACACACACACACACACACAGCATTACATCACACTCAAACTGCTCAAGACAAAAAAGAAAAAAACAATTTAAACCAGCCAGGGGTGGGAGGAGATGTATTACCTTCAAAGGAGCAATAGTTACACGGATAGCTAACTTCTCTACAGAAACAATCGCAACCAGAAATCAAGGGAAAAGACACATTCTTTTAATGCTGAGAACATTTTTTTAAAAGACAAAATGGAATTCTATACCTAGCAAAACTATCCTTTAAAAATATAGGTATAAATATGTATTCCTATTAACAAAGGCTGAATTTGTCACTAGTAAATCTAAACTATAAGGATTATTAAAGTAATTTTTCACAATGAAGTACAATGCCCCCAACTGGAAGGGTCAATCTTCAAGAAGAAATGAAGAGCACCAGAAAGGAATGACTTTGACTTACTTTTGTTCAAATAAATTCTCATCCCAATGGAATCATTTGGTGTAAAATAAAAATTCATATTAAATGCAATATAGGCAAGAAGTAGTAATAGGTGAGCTAGAATTTTACAACTTAACACCATGTAGACACTGTCATTTTAATTTTAAGTGAAATAAAGTTAAAAAGAAAATGGAAGTTGGACTCTGGGAGTCAGGGGTCAAAGACAGCAAGCAGTTGGCATGAAGGAGTCAAAGGTTATGGCTGTGCGTGGCAAGTGGGTGTTCAGGGGACAAGAACAGTTATGCAGATGGGAGCGTTGCTGTAAGGCTTCAGGATCAACAGAGTTTGTGGTAGATGTAAGAGCTAGGGGTCATGGCTGACAGTTGAGTTGTGGTGGTTGTGTCAAAGGAAAGATGTCAGAGGTTACGACCTACCTGAGGGTAGCATCATCGGTTCAAACTTCCGTGCTGGGGGCGGTTGAGATTCCCGGCTCCCCAGGCCCCGCCCCCTGAGGCCGGCCTCCCCTCCTCGCCCCCTCGCACCGCCTCCGTCGCCCCGCCCCATACCGTCAGGCCCCGCCCCGTCCAGCGCTTCAAACGCAGAGGCCGCGCGGCCCAGGCGACGAACGTGCGAGCAAGCCAGCGGCGCAGGGACCCCGCGGGCGGCTGGGGCTTCCGCGGTGCCCGCCTCCGCTCCCTCCCCTCGGGCGCTCGGGGCGGCGGGCTGGCGCCGCCTCCCGGGAAGATGGCGCTGCACTTCCAGGTCAGTGCGCTCCGGCACCACGGGCTCCCGCTCCGTCGCCGCGGGAACCCGGCGAGACACTGCGGTCTGGGGACTGAGGGCAGAGGACGGCGGCGCAGGCCGCCGGGCCGCGGACCGGCGCCTCGGAGCCCCAGCCCCCGCCCGGCCGGAGACTCGGGCACTGGCCTGGGCTGCCCACCCCGGGCCCGGGCCCGAGGAGGGGATGGCCCGTGCCCGGGGGTGGCGGGTGGAAGAGCAGGGGCCAGGTTCGGAGCTCGTCCCTCCGTGGAGGTGCGGATGCTGAAGACCCGCTGCGCGGGATCTCGCACTCCTTGCGCGGGGCACCGCGCGAAGGGCGGCTTTGCCCGCGCCCAGGCAGGTGGGAGCCCCGCCGGGCCGGACCAGCCTTCCAGTCGAGTCGCTGGCCGCGGCTCCATTGCCAGCGTCCGCACGATTGGGATGCAGTTCGAGAGGGGGCCAGGGTCCCCCGAGGGGACGGCGGCAGCGGTTGGATTTTTAATTGGCTAGAGCGGGCAGAGGCTATATCTGTAGGGAGTTGCGGAGTGCTTAGCAGCCGCCTTATTGGAGGAGGAAACGGGGGCAGCGTGCCCGAGGAGCGCGGAGATAAGGATGGGACGCGCGCTTGAGGATGAAGGCTCACGTATTCTCCGGCTGCACTGGCATGTGCATCCAGTTATCCATTCAACAAACATTTATGGAGCTCCCCACTGTGTCTCAAGCATTGTGCACAGTTCTGGGATAAAGGATTACATCATCTTACCACCCCTGCCGTCATAGAATTCACAGATAATTACAGTACATGTGAAAATGGTATGGTAGAATTAATCGCAGGATATCATGGGAACATTGAAGACAGGCAGTCAATGGCGCGCACGTGTATGTGTGTGTGTGTGTGTGTGTGTGTGTGTGTGTGTGGAGAAGTGAGGCAGAGCTTCTCTGGTTCTCAGAGGAGATGCTTTGAGTTTCTTTGGGCTTCCGTTCATATGTATTGAGTTCCTACTTTGCTAGGCATGGAAGACAGCTCTAGCAAAACTGTGATTTCTACTCTCAGGGAACTTGCAGTCTAGTGGGTCTTGAATTGTAGGAGCCAGCCAAGTAAAGAGGAGGGGAAGAGTATAGAGATAAAAGGACCATGTGAACGATGGTGAAGAATTGTGGAAGAACATGGCACACTGTGGGAAGTTTGGTCTGGCTGGAGCATAAGGTTCATATAAAATGGAAGAGAGAAGGAGAGGCTGCAGATGGCGGGAATGACCTTGGAGGGGTAGTCAATTTCATAATGTGGAGCCTGTGTCTATGTGTCAAGTTCCTCTTGTAGACTTCTTTGGACTGCCTGTGGTCGTACTGACTCATTTCATATTTACTGATTGTTCCAAAGGATCTTTTCTTTCCAACCAGCCACTCTCCTGTCAGCTAATTGACAGCTCCGAGATTTATACACCAAGAAGTAGTGAGCCCCACACATTACCTTTAGACTCCTTGCTGTTTCTAAGGGTGTCCAGGTCAAAATAATGTTATTTATTTCCACTTTGGTAAACATGCCCCCTGGGAAATTTTCACAGGAAGAATCTTACAGGGAGGACTTAGAGGTTGTAAATAGGTAATCAAGTGTTCATAGTTCAAGTGTAAATCTTGAGGGTAAAGACTGGTGGAAGTTTTGAAGTTTTCAGACTTAGAAAGATGATGTGTAATAGTAAATCCCTCAGTCCTGGAAGACTTCTTCATACTTAGGTAGAGTGTTTGAAAAATTAGCTACTAATGCCCAAACTACCTGTATTGGTTTTCCGGGAATGTATTTCACAGCAGCTCGAGAGTGTAGTTGGACAAATAAAAGATCATACAGTTTTGAGACCAGAAAAAAAGCTCTGAAACTTCTCAGTTTGAAGTATCTCTAGCATATGAGACCACATTTTCCAGTTAACTCAAGGAACATCTGTCAATAATAATAACCGGTACCTAACATTTTGAATTTTCACATGCTTATTGTAGATTTTGAGCCCCACAACTGATTTTTGAGAGGTGTGCATATATGTACATATATACATTTTATTCTTGAAGACACTGAATCTTAGAATAGTTGTGACTTGCCCAAGGCTGTAGAGTTAGAGTAGGCCTAGTAATTAATAATTCCATATTCTTTCATATCAATATCTTACTGTCATCTACTCACCAGGGCAGCATGTCAAAAATTATGCCATTAGAGTGATGGGTAAAGATGTGGACTTGTGTAAGGTGAGGTTAGTCTTTTTCGCATCATGGCATACATAAAAAATGATAATTGTCTTGTTCCTTGACATAAACTGCTCACAGCCAACAACCTGACTTCCTGGAGGGCAGGAGGTTTAATATGCCAGGCATACTATTCAAGGTACCTGCATTCTGGTTAGGAAGCTGTGAGCGAGTTAGAGTACTTTGTCCCAAAGGAAGCAATGGATCTGGATTATCATCTGAGAGGAGATCAGTCCAGATTGGTGGGAGGAAGGCAGAGTGAGGAAAGTTAGAGTTGAGAATAGGTAAGATATAAGAATTTTAGAACAGAAGGTTTGAGATGAGAATCAAGTGGTAATGTCAGGAAAAATTTAGAGTACTCATTTGGTCCATCCTCTTGCTTTCAGAATTGTTCCAGAACCAGGCTATGCTTCTTAATACCCAGCCAGGCTACCTGATTTGATCTAGATGTGATTGTGCACTGTTTTATTTAAACATGATGGTAACATAATAGGAAAAAGATTTGGGAAAGATCATGGCAGCATGGACTTGAGTGAGAGAAACTGTAGACAAAAGACCAATATAATATTTTATAATTTATCACGAACAGAAGGAATTATTTACAATTTATTGTGCTTCTTTTGTGTGCCAGGCGCTGGGTTTAGCTTTCTGTCTTCTATCTTACTTTTCATAGTTATTTTGGAAGGTGGATATTACTACCTGCAGTTTCAAAAGTGAGGTTTAGAAAGGTTAAATAATTTGCTTGGGGTCAGTAAGTGGTAGATTGCAAAGCTTCCACTTCTTTCCAAAGAAGCTGCTGAAGATATCCCGGGCACTGGAGGCCACAATTAGAAAATATTGTTCTATTGTCCATAAATATGTAGAGGTGTTCAGTCTGAGTCTCTAGTTAAAAAGAATTGTTAGGACTTTATGACAAATTAGGTATATACCGGGAATTAGCTAGGTTTAAGGTACTCCCTTCCTGCTCTCACTTCCGACACCAGCTGCGTATTTGGGAGTTTCCTAGAACCAGGCTCAGATTTGATAGTTTATCGAAAGGACTCAAAGAATTCACTGAAAGCTGTCATATGCATGCAGTTTATTCCTGGGAAAGTACACAGATTAAAATTGATTAAAAGAAGAAATGCAAAGGGCACTGTCTGGGAGGGTTCCAAAACAAAGCTTTTGTGGTTCTTAGGACGTGTTATTCTTCCAGCCTATATGTATGACAGTGCGCATTGAGTATGGCAAACGAGGGAACTTTTTATTGGGGATTCATTACATAGTCATGATTGACTGTTGATTACCCACATGATTGATCTCAGTTTTTAGGCAGATTAATACTAATATGATCCAAAGCCCCCACCCTGAACACATGGTTGGTCTTTCTGGTGTGGCCAGCCCCCAACTTAAGACTATGGAGTGTGTATACCCCCCAACTCCCAGCCCCTAAACAAAAACAGGCCAGTCAGGTATGACATAGGGTAACCTTCCAGAATCTGAAGGTAAAGGCCAGACTTTTCTTTGGGCAAGGCCGAACTCTTAACTATATAGGAGGGACTAAGAAGGAAGAGACAAAGCTAACATCAAAATTAAAAATCTAGATCCTGGTCTAGACCTTTGAAGTCACTGAAAACAAAAAGCCACTTGAAGTGGAAATCTGTGGGAAATATGTGCAATTCAGTTTCTGACATTTTTGGGTTTTTAGCATCTTTCTAAATTTCCAAGAGGAAGAAATTGATAAATATAAAGATGGTGAGCAGACAGGGTTGAAATTATGGAGTAGGAAATCGTCTGCTTATCTCCCTGCAGACTGAAATAAAGGGTGGCAAGACGTCAGGGTGGTAAGGAAACA
>JAPYYJ010004209.1:0-10671 GCA_028533885.1 Nasua narica
ATTTTAGAAAGGGCACTCTGACAGCAATGTAGAGATGAACATAAAGGAACCCAAACCAGAAGAGTATTTCAAAATTATAGGTGAGAGAGGGAATTATAGTAATAAACTATGAAAAATGGTAAGCAGGTACAAAATACTGAATGCGGTGAGTGACTGAATGTGATTTTTTTCTTTTTTTTGTTTTTTAATATTTTTTAAAGGTTTTACATTTATTGATTTGTCAGAGAGAGAGAGAGAGCACAAGCAAGAAGAGTGGCAGGCAGAGAGAGAAGCAGGCTCCTCGCTGAGTAAGGAGCCCAACGAGGGACTCAAGCCCAGAACCCCGGGATCATGACCTGAGCTGCAGGCAGACACTTAACAGACTGCACCACCTAGGCATCCTTTTTTCTAATTTAAATTCAATTAACATATAATGTATTATTGGTTTCAGAGGTAAAGATGTGATGATTTTTTCTAAAGGTTTAATTTATTTATTTTTAGAGCAACAGTGTGTGTACATGCAGGAGGAGGGGCAGAGGGAGAGGAAGAAAGAACCCTCAAGTAGACCCCCAGCTCAGTATGGAGCCCGACAAGGGGCTTGATGCCAGGACCCTGAGATCATGACCTGAGCCAACATCAACAGTTGGATGCTTAACCAAGCAAGCCACCCAGGTGCCCCTGGATGTAGTAATTTCAGGGAAGTTTGGAGTCCAGGGTTTTTCCTACTTCAGTGTTTCAGTGGTGCTATATACTAGGATGGGGAAAACAAATGACAGAGCAGATTACAAAAAGTCAGGGAAGAAGAAAGGGTCAGAAACAATGTCTTCAATCTGGGACATACCAAATTTGAAGCACCCAGGAGACTTTTTTTTTTAAGATTTTATTTATTTATTTGTAAGAGAGAGAAAGCACAAGTAGAGGGAGTGGCAGGCAGAGGGAGAGGCAGGCTCCCCTCTGAGCAAGGAGCCCGATGCGGGACTCCATCCCAGGAACCTGGGATCATGACCCGAGCCAGAGACAGACGCTTAACTGATTGAGCCACCCCGGCATCCCAAAGCAACCAGGAGACTTACAAAGAAAGTTCTAGACAAATACATTTGGAGTAGGAAAAAATGACATTACTCATGAAAAGCACATGATGTTAAAAAAAAGATAAATATCCATACTAAATATAGATATACTAAAATATACTAACCCGATATAATTAAATAGTGTAAACCGACACAGAACTCTAAAATTTTCAGAATAAAAATAAAAGCGGGGGGGTGGGGGGAACCATGGGATTCACTATTTCAATTATATACTTCAACATTAGTTTCAAGGATATAAAGTATATTTTTATTAATACAGGCAAGTTAATGGGCACCTGGGTGACTCGGCTGGGGAGGCATCTGACTCTTGATTTCGGCTCAGGTCATGATCTCAGGTTTGTGAGGCTGAGTCCCACATCAGGCTCCATGCTCAGCAAGGAGTCTGATTCTTTCCCTCTCTTCCTCCTCTCCCACTGCCCCTTCCCCCACACACACACTCTGAAATAAATAAATCTTTAGAAAAATAAATATATAAGCAAAATTCATCTCTGTAATGAATAGCATTAAGATTAATAAAAAGATTTAATTGCAAACCACCAATTCAAGATTTTTGTAAGAAGACTCATTTTTTAAAAATTAATCTTAAAAGATTTAAATTGTATAAGAGAAATACGGGATTTTAGAATTTTGAGGCATTTTTAAGTACTACTATGATGTACAAGAAAAATATAAAGCTCTATTTTAAAATTCACATGGTTTTCTTATTGCCCTGTGGACAGCATATTAAGAGCTGTAATTTCCTATCTACGAATATGGGATGGTAGGTAAGGACGGGAGAAAGAATCTAGTATTAAAAAATTAATAATCATTATCATCCAAGTTGAAGGTTTTAAAGTTTCCAAATACATGTGTGATTATCAAGCAGGACCCAGTATTCACATGAGGAAAGAAGAAAGGGACAAAAAAAATCAAATCACCAGAATTTCTGAGTTTCAGATATGAAAGAATTCACATGTCAAATTGAACAGCTATGGGAGTGCCCGGCTGGCTCAGTGGGAAGAGTGTGTGACTCTTGATTTCGGGGTTGTGAATTCAAGCCCTGTGTTGGGTATAGAGAGTACTTAAAAATTTTTTAAATCTAAAAAAAGAACTCAAAATTAACAATTATGAATACTAAAGTCTCCTGAGAATCTAAAATGTATCCACTGTTGGAGATATTTGAAAAAGTAAAAATCATCTTCCAGAAATAATTGTGTATACTCTGTTGGCAACCTTTCCTTCCTTATGATTCTATAATGACAAATAGTTCATATTAGAAAAAAACTATAAATTATGAGTTCATTCATTTGATGTCTATGTGTCTATAATACACAAATACAATCAAAATAACTCAGAATCGAGAAACAAAATTTTATATTTTTTAAGAGTGTTGCCGCTTAAAATTTACTTCATTTAATGGATAAAGATTAAGAACCTCACTTACATAGTCAGAAATTTCAGTTTTAATTAATGAAAAGACTAAGTAAAATGTTTACTTATTTACTCTCTTTATTCTCAAAAAGATCTAAAACTTACCAAGATTATACCACACGGTAAGTTAAGTTAGAAACCACAAGAAAGAGCACCTGGGTGGCTCAGTTGGTTAAGCATCTGCCCTCAGCTCAGGTTATGATCCCAGAGTGCTGGGATCAAGTCCTGCATCGGGCTCCCTGCTCAGTGGGAAGTCTGCTTCTCCTCTGCTCCTCCCCTTGCTCTTTCTCTCTCTCTCTCTCTCTCTCTCTCACAGACACACATAAATAAATAAAATCTTTTTTTTAAAAAAAAAGAAACCACAAGAAAGACAATGGCCAAAAATTCAAAATTCATAATAAATCTGATTAAGGCCTAAAACAGATTTCACTTTGCATTATCTATAAACACAGTTTTTGCTAAGTTAAATATAAGATATCACACTTTATCAAACTTAAAAGTAAGGATAACATTGTCTTCTACTTCTTCATAAAAATAAGCTATAAGTCATTCAGAGGAGTCTAAGCATTTTATTACCTTTGTTTTCTCATTTTGCACTTAAAATAATTTCCACTATATTTTATAAGGTAGAGTATCTGCTCTCCCTTAGCCCTACTACTGCTGTGTGTTTTTATAATAATCTCTCTCAACTCTTCAATCTTTACATTCATCCTGCCTTTCTTAAATGAATTCTTCCCCCTCACTCCCTCCCTCATCTTCACATCCATCTAGGCTGTTTCTTTCCAGTTGCTTTCTAATTCCTTCCTTCCACAATGGCATACCTAAGAACTGTTTACTCCCACCGACTTTTATGAATCACAGTCTGGTACTTACCTCTCTGTTGTTATGACACTGTTTTCCTTTATGATCTTGAGGATTTCCATTTCTTTCTAAGATTCTTTTCATTATAAGGATCAAGAGGATGGTATATGAAAAAAAATACAGAAAAAGTTTGAAGCAAAACAACTTACCTCTGTAACACCAAGGCCAAACAACATGAGAGGAGGTTTTAGAACAGACTTCGATGATGACAAAGCAGGACAAGAAAAGTCACGGGGTTTGACAGGTGGTTTGTAAAGAACTCCAACTATATCTTCATCTTCGTAATCAGAACTATCATCCTCATCTAAAGTTTTATCTCCTAGTGTTCCAAGGCCACATTTTGTTTCCACTTAGTAAAAAACAAAATAAAGAGTACATGAAAATATCTGTAATTTCGAATTACTGAATAACACAAGAACGGACAAAAATCAGTGAATAACGCAAGTGTTCAAATAGCTTACTAATCTTGAAACACTGAGCAGCAGTCATCAGCTGTCTTAAGCTTGGTTGTGCAGTATCCTAGAAAAAAATTAATAGTTTCAAGGATTACAAGTCAAGGATTACAATCAAGGATTTCAAGGATCACATTTGGTAAAATAATTATAATATTCACCATTATCAAATGAGTACCATTATACAAAGAACATGGGTTTTGGAATCATTCTAATGTAGATTCAAATCCCAGTTCTGCCATTTACTAGCCTACATTTTCTCATGGGGTGAGGATTATGAGAGATTTAATAGCTAGTCCCAAAATATTACTTTCCTTACCCCTGATTATTATACAAATTCTTCCTCAAAAAGTTAACAATAAAGCTATCTTACAATCCAGCAATTGCACTACTCGGTATCTATCCAAAGGATACAAACATAGCATTCTGAAGGGGCACCTGCACCCCAATGTCTATACCAGGAATGTCCACAATAGCCAAACTATGGAAAGAGCCCAGATGTCCATTGACAGATGAATGGATAAAGAAGACACACACACACACACACACACACACACACACTTATTTTGAAAACACAGTAGAATACCTTTGCAATATAAATTTTGAGAAACAATTTAAATTTCTGAATTCCACAATTTCCAATATTATTTTAGTCTAAATGTAGAACAAAGGATAGAAATAGAGAAAAAAATCTTTGGTAAAACTACATGCTACCAAAATAAAAAATGTCCAAGAAAAAACAATCTGCAGTAAATAAATAGACCCACTAAAAATTCATTTAGGCATGAGTATTATAAAAGAAAGAAAGAAAGAAAGAAAGAAAGAAAGAAAGAAAGAAAGAAAGAAAGAGAAAGAAAGAGAAAGAAATAAAAAGAGAGAAAAGAAAAGTCATGCTAAGATAATTTAAAATTCACAGTAAGAATCCTTATCCTTGACCAAATGTTGTATTTCCTCCATTATGGGAAAGTTTTTCCCAATATAATTTTCCTGTCATATATTTTTCCAGCCCATTTTTTTCAGCCTCCATCTTCAGTATTTACCAGAGTAAAAAAAAAAAATTCAACTTGTCATATTTTTATAAAATGGTTTGTTCTGACCAACTTTCCATTACAAACAAAAAATGATGATAGGCAAGCCACTGCTAAATTTTAAGAGTAAATAATACACAAAACTAAATTCAGAGCAGGAAAATTAATTTCACAAGAGAGTACTTTACCTTGGCATTAAAATTTAAGTCTTCCTCTGATGTAGCCCATGAATCATCATTGTTCTTACCAGGTTTATCAGAAACACTTTAGAACAAAAATATACAACAAAACAAGTTCATGAAAAAGAAAAATTGAGTGAAAGGTCAGCTATCTATTTATTGAATGAAGTTCCTTGATATAATCAAACTTTGGCCTCTATTTTTGTTATTAAGTTTTTATTTTAATTCCAGTATCATTAACATACAATGCTATATTAGTTTCATGCATACAATATAATGATTTGGTAATTCTATACATCACCCAGCGCTCATCATGACAAGTGCATTCCTTAATCCTTATTTCCTATTTCACCCATTCCCCCACCAATCTCCCCTCTGGTGACCATCAATTTGTTCTCTATAGTTAAGAGTCTGTTTCTTAATTGTCTGTCTCTCGTCGTTTGTTTGTTTTTTCTTTGCTCATTTTTATTGTTTCTTAAATTCTACATATGAGTGAAATCATATGGTATGTGTCTTTCTCTGACTTAACTTCGCTTAGCATAATACGCTCTAGTTCCCTCCATTTCACTGCAAATGGCAAGATTTCATTCTTTTCTATGGCTGAATATTCCATTGTGTATATATGCCACTTCTTTATCCATTCATCTATCAATGGTCACTTGGAATGACTATTTTAACTAATGCTGTAGTAACCACAGGGATGCATGTATCCCTTTGAATTGGTGGTTTTGTATTTTGGGGGGTAAATACCCAATAGTGCAATTACTGAATTGTAGCGTAGTTCTATTTTTAACTTTTTGAGGAAACTCCATACTGTTTCCCACAGTGGCTGCATTAGTTTGCATTCCCACCAACAATTCAAGAGGATTCATTTTTCTCCACGTACTTGTCAACACTTGTTTCTTATGTCTTTGATTTTAGCCATTCTGACAGGTGTGCAGTGGTATCTCATTGTAATTTTGATTTGCATTTCCCTGATGATGAGTGATGTTTAGCATCTTATGTGCCTGTTGGCCATCTGTATGTTTTCTTTGGAAAAATATCTGTTCATGTCTTCTGATCATTTTTAAATTGGGTTGTGTTTTGGGTGCTGAGTTCTATTAATTCTTTATATTTGTATACTAACCCTTTATCAGTTATGTCATTTGCAAATATCTTCTCCCATTCCATAGGTTGCCTTTTTCTTTTGTGGACTGATTCCTTCACTGTGCAAAAACTTTTGACTTTGATGAGTCCTAACAGTATATTTTTGCTTTTACTGCTCTTGCCTCAGGAGACATAACTAGAAAAAAAAAAATGCTGCTATAGCCAATATCAGAGAGATTACTGCCTGTGCTCTCTTCAAGTATTTTTATGATTTCAGGTGTCACATTTAGGTCTTAAACCCACTTTTGAGTTCATTTTTGTGTATGGTTGAAGAAAGTTATCCAGTTTTATTCTTTTGCATGTAGCTGTCCAGTTTTCCCAACACCATTTGTGGAAGAGACTGCTTTTTCCCCCATTGGATATTCTTTCCTTCTTTGTCCAAGGTTAATTGACCATATAGTTATGGGTTTATTTCTGGGTTTTCTGTTCTATTCCATTGATCTATATATCTGTTTTTATGCCAGTACCATACTATTTTGATTATTATAGCTTTATAATATAACTTGAAGTCTGGAATTGTGATACCTCCAATATGTTTTTCTTTTTCAATATCGCTTTGGTTATTTGGTGTCTTCAGTGGTTCCATACAAATTTTAGGATTGTTTGTTCTGGTGCTGTGAAAAATGTTATTGGTATTTTAATAGGCATTGCATTAAATCTGTAGATTGCTTTTAGTATAGATATTTTAACAATATGTGTTCTTCCCATCCATGAGCATGGAATGTCTTTCCACTTCTTTGTGTTATCTTCAATTTCGGTCATCAGTGTTTTATAGTTGTTAAGAGTACAGGTCTTTCAAAATTTGGCCTCTGTTTTTAAAAAGGTTTTAGTTATATATTTTGCCTCCACCTCTCCGAAGATGTGAAATATCTAGTAAAGACCCAGTCTTAGTTCTCATAACTAAGAGTGGCAGGCAAGGAATTATCTGAAATGTTTGAAAGTTAATTATATAAAAGTTAATTGCAATGAATTATCATCACCTTACACCTATCCAAATGGCTAGAATCAAAACCACAAAAAAACAAGTGTTGGCGAGGATGTAGAGAAAAGGGAACCCTTGTGCACTGGTGATGGGGATAGAAACTGGTGCAGCCACTGTGAAACACACACACACACACACACACACACACACACACACACACACACAGAGGAATCTTACTCAGCCATAAAAAAGAATGAGATCTTGCCATTTGCAACAATGTAGATGTACCTAGAAGGTATTATCCTAAGTCAAATAAGTCAGACAGAAAAAGACAAAATACTATATGATTTCAATTATATGTAGAATCTAGAAAACAGAACAAATGAACAAAAAGCAGAAACAAACCCAGAAATACAGAAAATTCTGTACTGCCAGAAGGGAAGGGGGTAGGGGATGGACAAAATGGGTAAAGGAGAATGGGAGGTTCAGGATTCCAGTTATAGTAAGTCACAGGAATACAAGCACAGCATAGGGAATATAGTCAATGGTACTGTAATAGCATTATGCAGTAATAGATAGTAGCTACACTTGTGGTAAGCATGGTGTAACATATAGAGTTCTTGTATCACTATGTTGTCCTCCTGAAACATAACATTATGTGTCAACTATGCTTCAATTTAAAAAAAATAAACAAATATATAAATGTTAAGGAACAAATTTATGTTCTTAGTGGGAATACTATTCCCAGAGGGATTAAAAAATATAAGGCCCGGGGTGCCTGGATGGCTCAGTGGGTTAAAAGCCTCTGCCTTCGGCTCGGGTCATGATCTCAGGGTCCTGGGATCGAGCCCCGCATCGGGCTCTCTGCTCAGCAGGGGAGCCTGCTTCCCCCTCTCTCTCTGCCTGCCTCTCTGCCTACTTGTGATTTCTCTCTCTCTCTCTCTCTCTGTCAAATAATAAATAAATAAAATCTTTAAAAGAAAAAGAAAAAAACCTTAAAATATATATATATATAAAATATATATATATATATATATATATAAGGCCCGACTTTTTTCTTACAAAGGTCCTGCATTATTTAGATCTACATAAACCAGCAAGACCTTAAAAATCTTCATAGGCACTCAGATACCCAAGAAGAGAGACTGCTATAAAAAGAGTCCTGGTAGCTCTGTCTCTATTTCCCTACACACTGCCTAATACATTCTTTCTGTGAACTCCCACTCTTAGATCACTCTTCTGCAGGGCTCAGTGGTATCCTCCAACCTTTTAATTCTTTAGCCTATGAAAGCACAAACTCCCAAAACAAGGATAGCCTCAAATGACCAAGAGTAGGAGCCATTTCCTGCTCCTGGAGAACAAGCTAAACGGAATTTCTGTCATCCATGTAATCATCTCAATGTAGACATGTTACCAAATACCCAAATGAAGCTCTGTTACTGATCTGACAGCCAGTCCTACCCCGCCAAACCCTACACGTACATGGGAAGGGCATCAGAGAATTCAAAAAAGAGGTGAAGTGAGGAGACCACTCCCTTGGGCCATACATCTGTGTAGTTCAGAATCTCCATTCCCCCTATTACTTGAGAGGATTTAAGCCACTCTCTGTAAGTTGGGGTGGAAGTAGATGATATTACATTCCTATATGCTGTAAAAAGACTTCCCAGTAGCTCAAATGATTTTAATACCTCTCAACAGAAAACCTGAAGTATGCTAGTTCATTCAATTAAACCAACAAACAAAAAACTGCTCAGGATTCTCTTGAACCCTCTATTTTTAATATGCATTTCTGAACAACTCCCCATATCTTGTGTCCTTCATTCCTGTGTGTGTGTGTGTATATGTGTGTGTGTGTCCTTCATTTCCGTGATTCATCTCTATCTAATTTATCATAAACCCAAATATTCTGACATCTTTTCTAAAACTCTTATTCCTGGGGCCCCTGGGTGGCTCAGTGGGTTAAAGCCTCGCCTTCAGCTGGGGTCATAATCTCAGGGTCCTGGGATCTAGCCCTGCATCCAGCTCTCTGCTCAGTGGGGAGCCTGCTTCCTCCTCTCTTTCCGCCTGCCTCTCTGCCTACTTATGATCTCTCTCTCTCTCTCTCTCTGTCAAATAAATAAATAAAATCTTTTAAAATAAAATAAAGAATAAAACTCTTATTCCTGTCCAACCGAGTGTTGTTATTCTTGAAACTTGCCCTTCCCTGCTAATTCCTTCCTTATGCACCTTCACTGTGTTCACTAGACCCACTCCCCCATCTTTCTATTATTAAAACATTCACCTATGAGAAAAAAGGAAAAAACCTGAATTTAAATCTCATTTCTGTCACTTACATATCCAAATAAGTCACTTTAATCTCTTCTGTGTTTCAAATTCTCCATTTAAACAACCACTTGGTGAGGATGTTAAACACAGGTTGTAGTACCCAGTGGGTACTCTGATTAATTCATCTCTAAGATGTCTTAAAATCCTGAAATATTATGTTTTTGATTTCATCTATAGAAAAACAGAGAATGCTTAGCTGGTAGAAATGGAAAAAATTAGTGGAATAAAAGAAACACCAAGAAAAGCAGAGAAGAAAGAAAGAAAAAAAAAAAAAAACAAGAAAAGATTATAGAAAAGTCAATGGAGAAAAGGGAAAAAAATATACAAAAAAAGAGAAAGCTTCAAGGAACTGGTCAAGGGAACTAGCCTAAAGGGAAAACTAGACTAGGAAGTCAGTAAACAGAGAATCATTTAGAAATATTCTCTAAATAAATGATAAAATTAATTAATATGCCATGGTCTACACCTAGATTACATATCCTTCACTTCTGGAAAAATCATTCATCTCAAGGACAGCAGACATCACTCTGTCTAAGAACTTGCCTGATTAGGTCTTGCTATGTACTATGGCCATAGGTAACTGAGATCCACCCTAAAATCTTTGACAGTAAAAACAAGAGACTAGTTACCACTGCACTAATTACCCCTAGCTATCACTAGCTGTCAAATATATTAGGACAAATGCTTGGACTAACTTGGTTTCTTTTTTTTTTTTTTTAAAGATTTTATTTATTCATTTAACAGAGAGAGAGAACACAGGCAGGCAGAGAGGCAGGCAGAGGCAGAGAGAGGAGCAGGCTCCCTGCGGAGCAAGGAGCCCGATGTGGGACTCGATCCCAAGATGCTGGGATCATGACCCGAGCCAAAGGCAGTTGCTTAACCAACTGAGCCACCCAGGTGTCCCAGACTAACTTGGTTTCTTAAGAAAAGTCTAAATCAGTTAACACATAACTGATTTTGACTTTCTGAGTTGATCTGACTAGGATGTGTATCTTTTTTTTTTCCAGTTTATTTTTTTATTTTATTTTTTCATTTGTTTTATTCATATATAATTTAATTACAGTAAAATTCATCCCTTTTAGTGAACAGTTTGTGAGTTTAATAAAGGCACAGTTGTGTAACCATCAACTTAGAGTATCCATTATTACTCCAAAATTTGTTTTCTATTTTTCCCCCAAATATGTTTATTTTTTTCAGTGTTACAAGATTGATTGTTCTTGCACCACACCCAGTGCTCCATGCAATACGTGCCCTTCTCAATACCCACCACCAGGCTCG
>JAPYYJ010004210.1:0-10669 GCA_028533885.1 Nasua narica
AAAAAAAAAATGTTTAGGGACACCTGGGTGGCTCAGTTGTTAAGCATTTGCCTTCGGCTCAGGTCATGATCCCAGGTGGGATCCAGCCCTGCACTGGGCCCCCTGCTTGGTGGGAAGCCTGCTTTTCTCTCTCTCTCACTCCCCCTGCTTGTGTTCCCTCTCTCACTGTCTCTCTCTGTCAAATAAATAAAATCTTAAAAAAATTTTTTAAAGTTTATTTTTTTAAAAGATTTTATCTGTCAGAGAGAGAGAGCTCAAGTGAGCACAAGCAGGGGGAGTGGCTAGCAGGCAGAGGGAGAAGCAGACTCCCCACTGAGCAGGGAGCCCAATGTGGGACTCAATCCCAGGACCCTGGGATCATGACTGAGCTGAAGGCAGATACTTAACCAACTGAGTCACCCAGGCGTCCCTCTTTTTTTTTTAAGTTAAATTTAAATTTTTTCTTTTTCTTTTTTGAAGATTTTATTTATTTATTTGACAGGGAGAGAGGGAGAGAGCAGGAGCAGGGGGAGGAGCCGAGGGAGAGGAAGAAGAATGCATCCCACCAAGCAGGGAGCCCAGTACGGGACACCCTGGAACTGATGGTCTTGTGATGGATGATGGAAATATTTCTTTCATTTGTATAGCATTTCTCCAACCTCTTCTGCTCCCTGACAGTAGAGAGACATGGAGACTGGAAGTGATCACAATAAAAATGTAGCAGTGAATTCTTGTGTTCGTGATGCTCTTAAATTCATGAGAAAATGGGTGTGAGCCAGAGAGGATGAGTATGATGATCCAGTTATAGAGTAAATGTTGAGAAATCCGAGTCCCATGTGAATTTCTTTGGAATTGAGTAGAGATCGCCAGCACTGTCCATCTCACCCATCCTCCTGTACACATACATGGGATGTTTCAGGACTCAGTGGCGTTTGAACTCCACCCTGGAGAAGGGAGCTCTTCTGAATCCATCTCAGAAGAAACTCTACAGAGACATGATGCAGGAAACCCTCAGGAACCTGTTTGCTGTAGGTAGGGATGATGACATTCATACTTAATTGGTCAGCTAAAGACCCATGTTGCTTGCTCATCAGCGCTGTCTCAGGGGTGAAACGGGAAAGGCATGATGTTGTTAAATGAAACTAGGCATGGTCACATCTCATCATGGACCTAGACTGTAACAATTTTTCTATAACCTTCTATAACTTATAATGTTTTTCCGTATCTGAATCTTAGGAGAAAAATATGGAGACCATGAGAGTAAAGATCAGTATGAAAATCATGGGATGTGGGGTGCCAGGGTGGCTCAAAAAAAGCATCTGCTTTTGGCTCAGGTCATGATTCCAGGGTCCTGGGATCGAGTCTCACATTGGACTCCTTGCTTAGTGGGGAGCCTGCTTCTCCCTCTGCCTGTTGCTCCCTTGCTGGTGCTCGCTCGCTCTCTGTGTCAAATAAATAAATAAAATAAAAAAATAAAAAATAAATAAATCAGCCCATTTTCAAATTTATTTATTTTAGAATATTTTTATCAAAACTTTTTTCTCAAATGTGACCTAGATGTTCAATATTTGAAATAAATGACTATCACTTTTGATAATACCTTGAAGAGCATTTAACACAGTCACTTTCTATCAGGAAGTATAGAAAACATACACATTTTTTGGAAAATGGTGAAAAAACAGCATTGTAATAACCATTAATAGATATTAAGTCATTAATAAAGAGCTATTAGTAATGTGCTTTTCATTTTTTTATAGCAAGCATGTGGTAGAGGGACTCTGTAAAAGTAAAGAAGTTTGTCAGTGTGGAGAGAGCTTCAGCCAGAGTCAGAAAAAGAAAACTTCTACTGGCATAAAACTATGTGAATTCAGTTTCTGTGACAAGTGTTGAGGCATCGTTCATCCTTTAACCAGCACGTGAGATCTTCCACTGGACATAAACCGCATGAGTATCAGAAATATGAAGAGAAGCTTAATAGACTTACACACTGTGGGAAGGCCTTCAAGCATTGCCAATCCATTCGAAAGCACAAAAGGATTCACACTGGAGAGAAACCCAATGAACGCAAACAATGTGGAGAAACCTTCTGGTATCGCCACAACTTTCAAAAGCACGAGCGAACTCACACTGGAGAGCAGCCCTATAAGCACTGTGGGAAAGCGCTCAGTTGTCTCAGTTACTGTCGAATTCATGAAAGAACTCTCACTGGAAAGAAACCGTATGGATGTAAGCAGTGTGGGAAAGGCTTCAGTTGTCCCAGATCTTTTCAAAGTCATGAGAGGATCGATACACACAGGAGAGAAGCCTTATGAATGTAAGGAATGGAAAGCCTTCGATTGTCCGGATTACTCTGGATGTCATGAAAAGACACACAGTGAAGAAAAGCTGTATAATGTAAGGAATGTGGCAAATCCTTCAGTTCTTCCTGGTCCTGTCAAAATCATGAAAAAACTCATCCTAGAAAAAAAAAAAAACCCAAAAAAACGAAGAACAGCTCCTGAATATAAGGAATGTGGTAAAACCTTGTTTTCCCTGTTCCCTTCAAAAACACGAAAGAAGTCATACTGAGGAGAAACCCTATGAATGTGAGCAGTGTGGGAAAGCCTTCATTTATCCCTCACATTCTGAGGCACATGATCAAGCACACTGGCGATGGACCCTGTAAGTGTAAGGAGTGTGGGAAGGCCTTCGATTGTCCTAGTTCATTGCGAACCCACAAACGTACTCACACTGGGCAGAAACCCTATCAGTGTAAACACTGTAGCAAAGCCTTCACTCATTCTAGTTCTTTTTTTTTTTTATTATTCTTTATAATCTCTTTCTCTCTTTTTTAGTAATCTGTACACCCATCATGGGGCTCGAATTCACAACCCCAAGATCGAGAGTCACAAACCTTTCCAGCTGAGCCAGCCAGGTGCCCTGGTTCGGTTCTTTCAAAACCATGAGAGAACTCAATGGAGAGTAGCCATGTGAATGGAAGGAAAGTGGGCAAGCCTTCATTTTTTCAGTTCATTCTGAACACTTGGAAGAACTCACTGCAGGGAAACCACAGGAACGTGAACTATCTGGTAAAGTCTTTACTCCCTGTTATGATCATATACATGAAGACCTCATATTGGAGAGGGATTCTGTGAATGTAAGGCATTTCAGAAAAGCCTTTATTTATTGAATGACCTTTTGAAGGGCACATGAGCGTGCACATGGAGAGAAACCATATAAACATAAGGGATGTGGGAATGCCATCAGTGCATTTCCTTCAGAAGCCATGGAAAAACTCACAGAGGAGAGAATTTGTATTGAACATAAACAGTGTAGGAAAATTCACTCGCTCTCCACATCTTTACAAAACATATGAGCATGTATAATGGATAGATACCTTATAAAAGAAAAACATGGGAAACCTTTCAATTTTAACAAATATTTTGGGGCTCCTGGGTGGCTTAGTCGTTAAGTGTCTGCCTTCGGTTCAGGTCATGGTCCCAGGGTCCTGGGATCAAGCCCCACATTGGGCTCCCTGCTTGGCAGGAAGCCTGCTTCTCCCTCTCGTACTCCCCTTGCTTGTGTTCCCTCTCTCTCTCGCTGTGTCTGTCTCTGTCAAATAAATAAATAAGATCTTTTAAAAAAAACACAAAACCCAAATATTTTCCAAGTCATGTGAAAACTGCCCTGGAAAGAAATCACATTATTTTAAGTAATATGGGTAAGCCCAGTGCAAATTAATTAGAGTATAATATAGCTCCCTAAAATTCACAACCTGAAAGAAATGTTACTAATGTTATACATATATTGTCTTTATTAGTGGTTTATTCTTTTTCCAGTTTTATTGAGAAGTAATTGACATGTGTCACTGTATAAGTTAAAGACATACAACATGGTGGTTTGATTTATATGTTGCGGAATATTTACAGTGGCTCATTCTTTTTTTTTTTTTTAAGTAGGGCCTGACCTCATATCCTGAGATCAAGACCTGAGCTGAGATTAAGAGTCAGGCACTCAACTCACTGAGCCACCCACACGCCCCAACAGGGGTTCATTCTTAAAGTGATTCTCTGGTAGTAGGGATTTCTATTTAGTTTTGCAACTAAACATTGATGTGTGGTAATTGAAGCCACAGTTCCTAAAATGAATAGGTAGTTTTTGTTTATTTTTTTTTCCAATTACTTTTATTTTATGTTTTCAGTGTTCCAAGATTCATTTCATTGTTTGTGTTTCTATTTGAAGTTTGTTAGATCCATGAAAGAATTGAAGCAATTCTAATATGCAAGTAGGTTTAATTTTTTTTTAGAAAGGATTTTTTTTAAAGATTTTATTTATTTATTTATTAGGAAAGAGAGAGAGTGAGAGAGAGCATGAGAAGGGAGAAGGTCAGAGTGAGAAGCGGACTCCCCATGGAGCTGGGAGCCCGATGTGGGACTCGATCCTGGGACTCCGGGATCATGACCTGAGCTGAAGGCAGTCGCTCAACCAACTGCGCCACCCAGGGGTCCCGGATTTTTTTGTTTTTTAAAGATTTTATTTGAGAGCGAGAGCAATAGAGAACACAAGTTGGGAGCTGGGGAGAGGCAGAGGGATAAGCAGTCTCCGTCTCCCCGCTGAGCAAGGAACCCGATTCGAGGCTCGATCCCGGGACTCTGAGATCATGACCTGAGCCAAAGGCAGAAGCTTAACCGACTGAGCCACCCAGGTGCACCTCAACCTTTCTTTCTCAATAGAAAACTATATTTTCATTGGCCTAAAGATCCTTATTTCATATTTCTTGCCAAAAAATGGTTACCACATATTTGTAAGTATACTGAGTGTATCATATAGTCTCGTGTGATTTATTTTTCTCCTCTTTTGTCCTTTGCTCTTCGTCATTGCTTATGGTTGGGATTTGAACTGTAGAGTTTGCATTAAGAACTGAAACCTGTGAGAGGACGATAAAACCCTGGACGGGGAGATGGCTCTGTGATGTCAGGGTGAGTGACGTTGGGGATTGCATTTTATAGAATTGATGGCCTTTATGTTTCCATGTTAGAATTCATCAAAGCCTAACTTACGTGAAATTCAGAATACAGAGGTGACATAGGATTTAGTCAGGTTTTGGAGCCACCTATATCAAAGGAGACAGACAGAAGGAAGCATAAAGCCTTCACAGACACTTGTTTCCAGCCCTTTTTCTCATTTGCCCTACCAGTCAAGGATCTCCTCAAAGCCACCACTAACTACTTGACTACCCTTTGATCTGAGCTGTGGGCTTCTACACTTGTCTCCAAAGTTTTATATTGAAGATCCAATGCAGGTTAGATGTTTCTGGAAGCTCTGATGTGTGCACCAGGAAGCAGACTTTTACCATCACGTCTGAGAATATTCTCTGAAGCGCTATTGCCCATTTCCCTAGATTGTAGTCACATAAGGCCGAATCTGTGTAGTAAACACTTTGTTCTCTTAATACCACTAGTCACTGAAGTAGGTCCAGTTTTTTCCTCTCGCAAATGCTTCTGTAGTTTTCCCCTTGAAATATTTTCTAAAATATCCCATTGTAGCCTTTTGGCCCGGAACCACCATCTTCCAATAATTCGCCAAAATGACCAATACAAAGAGAAAGAGATACCTGCTACGGGTTCTCTAAGCCTTTTGGGATACATGGGGTTATTCCTTTGGCCACATACATGTGACTCTGCAAGAGGGGTGCTATTGTAGATGTCAGATGAATGGGCACTGTTGAGAAAGGAACGCCCCACAAGTGGTACCATGGCAAATCTGAAAGTGTCTACAGTGCTACCCAGCATGCTGTTGGGTAACTGTTGTAAACACACACGTTAAGGGCAAGATTCTTACTGAAAGAATTAATGTACATGTGGAGCATATTGAACACTCTAAGAGCCAATATGGCTTCCTGAAGCAAGTGAAGGAAAATGATTAGAAAAAGAAAGCAGCTGGGGTGCCTGGGTGGTTCCATTGATTCAGCAACATCCAAAACCCCCAAATAATCCAAATAAAAATGGGCAGTGGACCTGAGTAGACATTTTCCCAAAGAAAACAGACAGACATGAAAAGCTATTCATTGTCACTTGTCATCAGGGAAATGCAAATCAAAACCACAATGTGATGCCATCTCACACCAGTCCCGATGGCTGTTACCCAGAAGACAAGAAATAGCATGTTTTGGAAATGAAAAAAGGTACTCTGCGGAGTGTTGTTGGGACTGTAAATTGGTGCAGCCACTATGGAAAATAGTACGGAGGTTCCCCAAAAAACTAAAAATTGAGGTACCGTATGATCCAGTCATTTCGCTTCTAGGTATTTACCCAGGGAAAACAAAATACTAATTCAAAAAGATAGAGGCCCCCCTAGGTTCACTGAAACGTTATTTACAATAGCCAAGATAAGTGTCCCATCAATAGGTGGACGGATAAAGATGTGGTATATACACAATGAAGTATGACTCAGTCATAAAAAATACATCTTGCCATTCATGACAACATGGCTGGATCTAGAGGGCATTATGCTAAGTCAGACAGAGAAAGACATTCCCATGTGATTTCACTTATACGTGGAATATAAAAAACAAAACAAAAGAACAAACACTTTTTGGTTGTTGAGAAACAGTCTTATAAAGGACAAACTAGCAGTTGCCAGAGGGGAGGGGGTTGGAGGACAAATGAAATAAGTGAAGAGGATTAAGAGTTACAAACTTCCAGTTGCAAAATAAGTAAGTCACTGGATGAAAAGCACAGGATAGGGAATTGAGTCAGTAACTTTGTGTGTTCACAGACGGTAACTACACTTCTCATGGCGATTGTTATGTCACTGTGTTGTACACCTGAAATTATATGTAAACAACACTTCAGTGCTAAAAATTGTACAAGTACAGGTGCACCTGGCTAGCTCAGTTGGTAGGACATGCGACGACTCTTGATCTCAGGGTAGTGAGTTCAAGCCCCATATTGGGTGTGGAGCCTACTTAAAAAAAAAGATAAAAAATTGTATAAGTACAAACATTATAAAGAACACTTCACACTTATTTTGTGAACCCACAAACACAATCCTGCAATATATAAAAGAATTCTACACCATGACCAAATGGGATTTATTCCAAGGATGAAAGCTTGGGTTAATATCTCAAAATCCATTAATGTAATAATGAAGAATATCAATAAATACTGAAATGGCAAGGTCTTCTCAATAGCCTTAGAGAAAATAAGGCAAAATCCAATATAGTTTCTTGATTAAAGCACTCAGCATACCAGGAATAGAAGGAAAATACTAACCTCATTATGAGCATCTACAGAAAACCCAAACTAATATTATTTTTAGTGATGAAAGACTGGCTGCTTCCCCTGAAAGTAAGGAACAAAACAAGGTTATCTGCTCTTGCCACTTATATCTGGCTATTTTAGCCAGAAGTATTATCCACAAAAAGAAAACTAAATGCATTAAGGTTGATTAGGAAGAGTAAAACTATCTCTTTTCCTATTGAGATATCATTAAAAAACTCTAAGGAATCTACTAATACAAAAAAAAAAAACTAACTCTTAGAACAGATAGTTGAGTTCAGCAAGTTAGTTGGATATAAGATCAATAGATAAAAATAAATTGTATTTTTGTACACTTTCAAGGAACAATTTGATAATGAAATTAAGAAATGCACTTACAATGAAATCCAAAGGAATGAAATAGGGATAATTTAGCAAAGAAAGTAAAAAATGTATACTCAGAAAAATATAAAACATGAGTGAAATAAATTATTAGTAAATAAATAGGAAAATGGATCAGAAGACTTAACATTGTTGAAATGGCACTAGCCCCTCTAAATGATCTAGAGACTCAACACAATACCTATCATGATCCCAGCTTATCCTCCCTTATATAAATTGTCAAGATGGTTTTTTAAAATGATATTAAATTGCAGGGGAACCAGAATAGCCAAAGTAATCTTGAAAAACAAAAAGTGGTAGGGCTAACATTTCTTGATTTCACCACTTTGAAATATGCAGTAGTAATCGAGAGTGTGGTACACATAGGGATAGATGTATAGATCTGTGGAGTAGACTGAGATTTGAGAAATAAACCCATACCTCTATAGTCAGCTGATTTTGGGGGGGGAAATCTAAGAATAGGGCAAGAATATTCTCGTAAATTTGTGCTGGGCTAACTGAATAGCCATATGCAAAAGAAAAAGGTTTTATCCTTACAAGACACCACATACAGGGATTTACCAGGCAAGATAAAGACCAATAGATAAGAGTAAATTATTACACACTTAGATAAACATAGAGAACAATTCTTGTATTTGGCAAAGAATTGGTAGCTAAGACACCAAGAGCAAGAATGGGAATAAAATAGGTAATTTGGAATTCATCAAATTAATGACTTCTGTGCATCAAAGGACACTCTCAGGAAAGTGAAAACACACTTTGGAACCCTCTTTGCACTATTGCTGAGAATATAAACTCCTGTTAATGGCATAGAAAACAACACTCAGAACATTACAGACTGAGTTAGCCTCTCGTCTCGTAATTCTGCTTCTGGGAATTGAAGTAGAATTGAAAGCAGAGATTCAGATCTGTGTGCACCGATGTTCTTATTAGCATTATTTACAGTAGCCAGAAGGTGGATGTAACTCAGGCATCTATTAACAGTTGTATAGGTTTAAAAATTGGTATATACATACATGGGAATATGATTCAACTTGAAAAAGAAAGCAGATCTGACCCATGTTACAATATGAATGAGCCTTTAGGATGTTCTGCCAAGTGAAATTAGCCTGTGAAAGGAGGTCAGATACTGTACGGTTCAACTCGCATAAGGTACTGAGTCGTCTGGTTCACAGACACACAAGTAGGATCGTTTTGCCAGGACTGGAGTAAGGGAAGAATGGGGACTTGTCCAATGAGATAGAGTTTCAGCTCTGGCAAATAAAAATTGTTATGGAGATTGGCCTCACAATGCCAATCTGCTTCTCATTACTGAAGTATATACTTTAAAAATGGTTAAAATGTGAATTTTATTATATATGTTTATTATCAGCTTTAAAAGTAAAAATTTTAAGGCAAGAAAGTAAAAACAACAAGAACAACAAAAACCCACCAAATGGAAGAAAGTTTTAGAAATCATGTCTGATAAGAAAGTTGTATTGAGGGGCACCTGGGTAGCTCAGTGGGTTAAAGCCTCTGCCTTGGGCTCAGGTCATGATCTCAGGGTCCTGGGATCGAGCCCTGCATTGGGCTCTCTGCTCAGCAGGGAGCATGCTTCCCCCTCTCTCTCTGCCGGCCTCTCTGCCTACTTGTGATCTCTCTCCTCTCTGTCAAATAAATAAATAAATAAAATCTTAAAAAAAAAAGTTGTATTGAAAAGATCTAAAAACCTCTTATAACTTAATTATAAAAAGACAACTCAATTTAAATATGGCAAAAGATCTAAATTCACTTTTTCCAAGCAAGATGGATAAATGGTCAAGAGCATATGCACAGATGTTAGACATCATTACCCAACAAGAAAATGTAAATCAAAACCCCAGTGAGATAGGATGTCTGGGTGGCTCAGTCAGTCAGGCATCTGCCTTCAGCTCAGGTCACGATCTCAGCATTCTGGGATCGAGTCCTGCATCGGGCTTCTTGGTCAGCAAGGAGCCTGCTTCTCCCTCTGCCTGCCGCTCTGCCTGCTTGTGCGCGCGCTCTCTCTCTCTCTGTCAAATAAATAAATAAAATATTAAAAAACAAAACAAAATTTGTACAAAATTTTATAGCAACATTATTCCTACTAGCTAGAAGGCGAAATCACTCCAAATGTCTGTTAACGGATGAATTGATAAACACATCGTGTTCTATCCATCCATTGGAATATTATTTGGCCAGAAAAACAAATGAAATGTTGATATATGATATATCATGGTTGCTCCTTGAGGAAATTATGCTAGGTAACGGAAGCCTATCACAAAGATCATATATACTAATTCCATTCACGTCACAGACCCCAATAGGGAAGTCTGTGGAGATAATCGATAGGAGATGAATGGTTGTCTAGTGCTTAGGACTGGAGGAGGGCATTGAGAAAATTAGGAGTGATAGCAAACTAATAGAGGAGGGTTTTTTGTTGTTTTTTTTTAGGTGACGAGAAAGTTCAAAATTGTGGTGATTGCCCGTAACTGCAAATTTTTTTTTAAACCACTGAAGTCTAGAGTTTAATGGTGTTGCTGTAGCATGTGCATTACATCCCAGTAAAGCTGTTAAAATAAAAAAAAAATTAATGCATCAAGAGTGTTGCAGTGAGAAAGAGGACTGCAATCCAGGCTTTAGGGCATGTACAGATTTCCAGGTTTATCAGCTAATGCTACATCACCTCACATTGTGTGTGTGTGTGTGTGTTTAAAAAACAAAGTTCAAACTGTAGTTTTTTGGAGTAGTGTTGTTGGTGGAGTCTGGAGCCCACAGACAAGAAAGAATTTTTGGGATGTCTTTGGTGCAAAAGGTGATTTTACTAAAGTACAGGGACAGGACCCGTGGGCAGAAAGAGCTGCTGCCCGGGATTGTGAGGGACAACTGATCATATACTTTGGGGTTGGGGGAAGTAAAGACAAGGGGAAGTTCCAAAAGGCCTTTCATATGCTAGAGGGGACTTACAGGAGGGCACCTGGGTGGATCAGTCGTTAAGCATCTGCCTTCATGATCCCAGGATCCTGGGATCGAGTTCCACCTTGGGCTCCCTA
>JAPYYJ010004211.1:0-10669 GCA_028533885.1 Nasua narica
GCTGTGCCCCGCCGGGGAGATGTAAGCGGGGTCCACACACGCAGAGGGGAACCGCCACACTCTGAGAAGCAGGTGAGAAGGGCTGGTTCCACTGCGCAAAGCTGAGGCGGCTCAGTGATGCCGCGTGTCAGCTCCTCTAACAACCTTCCCGCTCATTGGCGCGTTGCCCAGTCGCTGATTGGACAATTTTTCAGCCCCACGGCCCGCGGAAGGACTCATTGGATAGTTCTTTTGGCCCCGCCCACACTCCCGGGAGCTTTCTCACTCGCGCGTGGAGGGGGATTAGTTTAGTTAACGCCTATTCTCTTCTCAAGACCTCTACAAGAGGTGGTTTGTCCCTTAGATATTGTACCCTCTCCTCAAGTTCTTCAGTTTTCCAGGTGGACCCTGCTTTTTCAGTTGTGAAACTTGAATGGTTTGGGGCTGATCCTGAATTTTAGAGTTACCAGTTACTCCGATTCCAGAGCCTTCCCTCTGTAACAGATTTTGCAGTTCTTTAATCTTTTTTTCTCAGCCTTTTAATTTTTTTGGTGCCTGTGAACAATTTCTGCCATATTCTTTTGGTGTACACTAAAACCGCCACTGCAAGCTGATGGCCATAAATTTCCCTCATTTGATTTTGTTCAAGTTCTTTGATGGTACTCTGCCGTTTACAGATTTCATTTGGCTCTAAGCTATTTGCTCCCTGGGATGAAGATTGGAACAAATGCTTCCAATGTCTAACTTCAGCTTCCAGCGTTAACATTTCATTTGAAAGTCTGTTGATTTCTTCTTGTGCCGAGATGACATCAGCAAGGTCCATGTCATCATCATGGAAAGTTCCCTTCCTCAGCACATCTCTGCTGAAATTGAAGATGTGGCCTGTGAAGGAATTCTCACCGCCATCCACTCCCCCACGGAATGGATCAGGCCAGAGCCCAGGCCACCAGCGCAGGACAACATCTCTGTGGGTCCTAGAATTGACGGTTTGCTGTGAAAAAGAATCCAGTGCAATTGGACTACCCTGCCAAGTGTCCCCAGAACTGCTGCGCAGGGGGAGGCTAAGAATCAAAAGACAATGGGAGTTTGTAGGCAACCCGCAGCTGAGGCCCAGCCACCCCCGGAATGGCAGGTTAGGCTGCTGGGAAAGGCCAAACCCTTGAGCCTTTGGAAGGCTGGCTCCGGCCACTGGTCCTGGTCCCTGCCACTCATCCCCACGACTTACCACGCCAGGGCTGGTCCCCTTCCCCTTCTCTCCCTGCTTTGGTGGCTGTCCCCAGTGGGCACTAAGTGCATGCTCCTGTCTGTCTGTGTGCCTGCCTGTGGATAGAAAGTACAGCTGGCCCTCCACTTTCCCCTAAGTGGTATCACAGTACGCGAAGTCCTGCCGCTTGTGGTTTCCATGCAACAATATTGTTTTAAACTGAGATGAAATGTACAGTCACACACGCCCATCCGCCTAAGAGAGCAGATACTAGGTGCATCTGACAAATGTCTACACCTGAGCAGAGGACGGCCCTCAAGAACACGTTAGGCATTTCCAGCCCCCAGAGGTTCCAGTCTGCCCTGTCCCTCCCTGCCCATCAGCCTTGTGGGGAAAGCACCTCCTACACCTAGTTTGGCAGTTCACCAGCTGACCGCCTCATGTACCCTGCACGCCTGCCGCCTCCCACCAGTGTGCTGCCTAGCCTGGGCAGGGGGCTGTGGGCTGTGATAGGGGTGCTGGGTCTGGGGCCTCCCCGCTCTGCACAGGACGGCCCCGGGGATCAGGCAGCAGAGGCCCAACCATGGACCAGGTCCCAGGCCTAGAGTTCATTGACCAGCCTGACCCCGCACAGCCCCAAGAGAGTGGGGTGGCACCACTGGAAGGGACCCTTTAAGGGTGGGGCACAGACCAAAAGCTGCCGCCAACTCCGCCTAGGAAACAATGTAGCTACGCCAGCCTGTCCCCCAGAGCTGCCCTCAAGAGCCCCCAGGCCTGGGCTGAGCGCCCGGAGAGCAGCAGGGTGGGTCGTCCTCCTGGGGCGCCCCCTGCGTGGGTACCCTCTGCCCATCGTGCTGGCCGCAGAGCATCACCCTTAGGGGAATGGACCCAAGCCTTCCCCTGCTCTCCTCCCCCCCCCCCCCTCAGCCTTGGGCGAAACTCTGGTAACAGGTGTGCTCAAGGCCCAGAAGGTGCTGTGCTCTGGGGGAGGAATTCTCAGCCTTTCCGGGTCACCGCTGCAGATCCTCCCCCTCCAAGTCCCTTAAACAACAGAGTATTTACTATTGAATTCAATACCTCCTAGGTGCCACTCTCATCCTCAGTGCATTGGGTTCTTCATGCCAGTGGGCAAGGAGCCAAAGACACAAGGGACAAGTGCAAGTGAGCCTCCTTGATTCTCAGTACATGAAGCACTAGGGACGCAAATACAGAATGAGGGCAGGGAGAAGTCACTGAAGCATCCTTTGGTGCCCCATGTGAATAGAAGACTGGCAGTTTCAGGAACCACAATCCAATAAGGGCAAGGGCTCAGAGAAGTCTCGTGGGGCAGTGGAGGGTGAAGGTGAGGAATATGAATGAGGAGCTCAGGACCAACTGCAATAGCAGGGATCGTAGTTTTACAAATTCTCTTGCTTTGAGACTCCCTCCATTCCATAGGCTCACCTTCTCCAATGGCTCCTCCTTCCAGCCATGAACCACACTTAAGTGTTTCAGAGACACACGGGAGCTTTTCTGACCCTTTGTCTCCCTCTAGCGGCCACTCAGTCTTTTTTTTCTTTCTCTCCGTAGACCAGTTCCCCGGGGAGACTCGTCTACACTGGCCACTTGTCCGTCTACCCCCCAGGTTCTAAGATTCCATTTTCTCCTGCTCTCCCTCCATCCCATGCCTCTTTTGAGTTTTTGATTCTCTCTTCTCGGGCACCTAGGCTCCTTTCTGTTTCTCAGATGATGGTGTTACTCAAACCCTCACTCTACATCCATTGCCATTTCCACAGCATCAGCCCTCACCCCTGATTGATAAATCCCCAACTGATATCTCTCCTTGTGACTTCTTCCTTATACATACGTATATCTCTCTATCCAACCCTCCGCCCACCCTCCCATTCATCCATTCATCCACCTATCCATCTACCTATCCATCCATCCTCCATCCATCCATCCACCTACCCTTCCTTCCTTCCTCCCTCCCTCCCATCTTTCCATCCTTCCTCCCTTCCTTCCCTCCTTCCTTCTTTCCAACAAATATTCCCTGAGTACCTACTATATGCCAGGCTGTGGGCTAGGAGCTAAGGATAGAGCGATGAAGAAATATAGTGTCCCCATACAGTCCAGCTGCCAACTGGATGGCTTCACTGGGCTGTTCTCCAGGCTCCTTGATTCACCAAGACCCAAACCAAACTCTTTGCTACCCCCTCCACCAGGAAACCCACTCTCATCTTCTAGGACCCCCGCCCTGATAGTAGTAGCAGTTGGCAAAGCCAAAAATTCGGGGAGAAGGAGAGATTCCTCTCCTTCTCTCTTCACAGAGCCAAGTCAATCTCACGGGTTCTCCCTCCTGCATTTAGCTTCTCCCCCCATCTCTACAGCACAGTCCTGTTCCGAAAGCTCTAATTTCTTGCCTTAGTTCTATTCCAGTTTCCCAGCTAGCCTCAACTCCCATCCCAGTTCCTCCTCCACAACCAGCCAGAGGGAGATGGTTAATCTCCACTGTTTAACCACATTGCCCACCCTAGATCGTTTTTCTGCTCTCCCTGCTAGGCTCTCTGGCCCAGGAGGCTGAGTCCCACAGGCTGTATCACCTGGCCTCTTTTGTTATCTGGCATCCAATTAAATTTGGCCAATGGGAGGCATCAGCAGGATATCAGAGGGTGGAGGTGGTAGCTGAGGGTTTCATGCTTCCCCTTGCCCCACACACCAGCCCTTCTCCCTCGCTGCCCCCCTGGGGCTCATCGGTGGCTTCATCTCTCCAGGCCATGGCTCTGCAAGTTATTCCCTAACCCTCTTCAGCCTAGAAGTAACTGCTTCCACGAGAGAGAGACTATAGGAGCTTCGCCAGCCCTGGCTGGGGCTACTAACACTGCATAAACCTCAATAAACTGTCTCTTTATGAAATTATCTTTAGTTAAGTTCTTTTGAGCGTGATCTCTCTTTCATGCTAGAATCTTGACTCACAAGGCTTCCCACTTTCAGCAGGATGAATTCCCTATGACACACTCCATTGGGATTTCATTCTCCCACATGTTTACCTTCCCTCCTCTGCTCCTGGAACCTTGGGCGTGTAAGTGTACTTTTATTTTTTGGCAAAAATTTAGAAGGGTTGGGCGCCTGAGTGGCTCAGTCGTTAAGCGTCTGCCTTCGGCTCAGGTCATGATCCCAGGGTCCTGGGATCGAGTCCCACATCGGGCTCCCTGCTCTTCAGGAAGCCTGCTTCTCCCTCTCCCTCTGCTGCTCTCCCTGCTTGTGTTCCCTCTATCGCTGTGTCTCTCTCTGTAAAATAAACAAATAAAATCTTCAAAAAAAAACACAAAAACACATCCTCTTCTAAAAAAAAAAAAAATTTAGAAGGGTTTTCCAGGAGAAAGCCTTCCCTGGATCTAGCTGTCTTCTCTTTTAAGCAATACTTTAAAAAAAAATTTCTTGCAGGCAATGGGGATTTGTATCATTACATTCTCTTTGGGGTACAAGCTACAGATACCCAATTCAAAGGACTTTAAGTGATAGAGCGGCCATGGTCCTGTTGCTGAAGCCACTGTGATTTGGGGTCTCTAGTCCGGCTGGTGGAACATGTGGCCCTCAGCACGTGGCTTTGAAGCCACAGCATTCTCATGACCTGAGCCACATACACCCCTACCTGAGAAACCCGACTTTGCAATTTTTTTTAAAAGAGGGAGAAATTTTGTTTCTAGCACGACTTTTCTTTTTCTTTTAGTGTTGATTTATTTATTTTTTTTAATCTCTACACCCAACCTGGGGCTTGAATTTATGACCCCATGACCAAGAGTCCCACGTTCTTCGGACTGAACCAGCCAGGTGACCCCTGACTCTGCATTTTAACAAAATCCCCAGGCGATTCCATGCACATTACAGCCTGAGAAGAACTATTCTGAAACAGTTATTGAAGGGCGTTTCCCTTGGTTGTAGGTTTCCATTCTAAGCAGGGCTGCCCCGAATCTTTGAATTCTGTGCTCTAGAGATAGCATCTCTCTCTAGGTCAGATCCTCCACGTGGGATTGCTGGTCCGTGGAAGATGGCCCTTTAGAAGTTGTTTTTTTTTTTTTTTTAAGATTTTATTAATTTATTTGTCAGAGAGAAAGAGAGAGAGTACAAGCAGGAAGAGCGGCAGGCAGAGAAAGGAGTAGACTCCCCACTGAGCAGGGCACCCTATGCGGGACTTGATCCCAGGACGCTGGGATCATGACCCAAGCTGAAGGCAGACGTTTAACGACTGAGCCACCTAGGCGTCCCCCTTTGTAAAATTTTTTTGTTTTTTCAAAGATTTCAGTAGGATCGTGTGGGAAAGCCTGCTAGCTAATCTCTCTCTTAAGCAGCTTCTGAAGGGTTCTTCCAGAAAAAAGGAAATTGTGGTGCGCCCCTGTTGGCCACTTTCTCCAATTACAGGCAATTGTGTCCCTGGCTAGAAAACCTTGCAATCTCCCAGACCTAAGGGCTAGAAAACCCAGTGCAACGGGAGGGTTATGCTATTGCTAAGGCTGGTTGGGTGGCTTCAAGGCTTCAAGGCTTCAAGGCCACTCCCCTCCAGAGCGGCTACAGAGTCTCCGTCACATAAATGTTGCTTGCAAGAGTACTTTTAACACTGCAATGCAAAGATAGCCTTTTCTTTTTTTTTTTTTGTCTTAAAAAAAATAAGGCTGGGGCACCTGGGTGGCTCAGTGGGTTAAAGCCTCTGCCTTCAGCTCAGGTCATGATCTCAGGGTCCTGGGATGGAGCCCCGCATCAGGCTCTCTGCTCAGCAGGGAGCCTGCTTCCCCCGCCCCCCGCCCGCCTGCCTCTCTGCCTACTTGTGATCTCTCTCTCTCTCTCTGTGAAATAAATAAATAAAATCTTTTATAAATAAATAAATAAGGCTATATGGAAGCTTATTTGATGCATAGTAAACCATGGATTAAAAATATTCAATGAGGGGGGGCGCCTGGGTGGCTCAGTTGGTTGGGCGACTGCCTTCGGCTCAGGTCATGATCCCGGAGTCCGGGGATCGAGTCCCATATCGGGCTCCCGGCTCTGCGGGAAGTCTGCTTCTCCCTCTGACCTTCTCCCCTTTCATTCTCAGTCTCTCTCTCTCTAATAAATAAATAAAAAATCTTAAAAAAAAATATTCAATGAGGGGATGCCTGGGTGGCTCATTTGGTTAAGCTAAGCGTCTGCCTTCAGCTCAGGTCATGATCCCAGGGTCCTGAGATCGAATCCCATCAGGCTCCCTGCTCAGCAGGGAGCCCACTTCTCCCCCTGCCTGCCCCTCCCCCTGTTTGTGCGTGCGCTCTCTCTCTCTGATAAATAGATAAAATATTTTTTAAAGATATCCAATAGGGGGCCCCTAGGGAGGTGGGGGCACGGTTAGTTAAGTGTCCGAGTCTTGGTTTCAGCTCAGGTCATGATCTCAGTGTTGTGAGGTCAAGCCCCAGGTCGGCCTCTGCACTCTGTGCAGAGTCTGCTTGAGATTCTCTCTCCTTCTCCCTCTGCCTGCCCCCCGCTTGTGTTCTCTTTCTCTCTTTCTCTAAAATAAATAAATCTTAAAAAAAAAAAAAAGAAGTAAATGCTCTTGGAGTGGGGGCAGATCAATAGAGACAAAAACACCGTCCATCTTTTCCAGAAATCACAACCCACTGGAGACAGACACTTGAACCTGTTTCGGTTTTCCTAAGCACTGTTTTCCTAACTACGCCATGACCAGTAACTCAGCAGCAGATCTGACCCAGCTTCCACATGCTCTGTGACTTTCTGAGAATGGTCTCACTCTGGGAGTCATTCATCAAGGTTCTCCAGAAAATCAGGAACGACAGGATGTGTATATGTAGAGAGAGACAGATCTATTTTAAGGTATGCGCTCACATGACTATAAAGGCTGGCAAGTCCAGAACCTGCAGGGTAGTCCAGGGGGCTGGAGCCCCAGGAAGATGATGTAGTTCAAGTCCAAAGGCTGTCTGCTGCTCAATTTCCTCTTGCTCAGGGGAGGTCAGCCTTTTTTGTTCTAGCCAAGCCTTCAACTGATTGGATGAGGCCCACTCACATGAAGGACAATTGGCTCTACTCAAAGTCTACTGATTTAAACATCAATCTCATCCAAAAACACCCTCGCAGAAACCTCCAGACTAACACTGGCCGAACTGATGCATAAAATTAACCATCCCAGACTCATCTTGTTTATTCTGAAACCCCACTCTCAATCTGGATTTGGAACTTCCCCTGTCTACTCTCCTTCTGCTTCTGGTTTCCAGAAACCCCGTTCCCTGCCTCTTTGAAGCCTGGCTCCTGTGGGCCGCTTGCACTCACCTCACCTGCCCGTGCTCACCTGGCCGTGCTCGGCCAGCGTCTGTTGGGCTCTCACTGCAAGCCCTTCTCTGGTTCGACCTCTTTTCCCACCACCATTCGCACACACCACCCAGTTGGCTGCCTTTCAGACCCAGGACAGAAGGATGCCTCAGACCCAGTTTCCTTCCCCGGGTTCCTACAAACTCCTCCCTGCCCCACCCGACACTCACTCCTTGTCGTTCCGGAGCAGGGGCTTGGGCTGGTCCTTGCACCACTGGGGAAACTGCATCTCTCCCACTCCTGAAGATGAACCGATTCCGTTTGCCTCCGCAAGTCTTGCAGAGAAGGGCTGCTTCGAAGGCTGTGACTGGAGGAGGAGGAGGTCCCCAGACCCCTTGTGAGGCATATGAGGGGCTGGGAGAGGAGCAGCCTGCCCCCACCCACAGGCCCACCGAAGTCTACAGGGCAGCAAGGGTCAGAAGTGCTGGAGGACGGGAAGCCGGCAGGGCCCGGGGCACTGAGCTGGTGGGGGGCGCCAGAGCGGGGCAGGGTATGCAGGGGTCCTGCTGAGTGCAGGGGAACGACGCCCCAGGGGTGAGGGTAACTCGAGAGATTTTTAATCAAAGGAGGTGACACTGTATCACACGCAAATACTGCTTTGCCCCGGCTGCGCTTTTGGCTGCGTCAGGCAGGATCTCTCTCTCTCTCTCTCTCCCCTCAGCTTTCTGATTTCCCCCTTTAACTTTGACTGAATTGGACTGAATACACCAAAACTGAGGAAATTCTTGTGTGTCTGAGTTTCTGATAGCTCCCGCTTGTGTATGGCAAGCGGCACTGATTTTCCACGCGGCAACAACATGGCCAATATTCCTTCACCAAGAAATTGATTGAAAAAGTTGGTTTTAAAATCTAGTAAGTCAGTGGAACCCCGGGTGGTTCGGTGATAGGGTAATGTCATAATGGGGGTCCGTGAGTTAGGTTCAGCCTACGGACTGCTCAGGTCCCAGGGTCACCTGAAGTTTGTCTTTCCCTGTCAGTCGGCTGGACCGGAGGTGCAGTTTCCCTCACTGTCCAGACCCGAGTCCTCTCTACCAGCATGTTGGGGTGCTTCCTTACCTACTGGGTCAACAGCCAGTCAGGACTGGGGCGTCCCCAAGGCTTAGACGGGGCTCCCAGACTCGGGGAAGTCACCCTCTTGCTCCTTCGCTGGAGTTCACCCTCTGCAATCGAAGCCAACCAGAACCCAGGGTCCAGCCTGCTTCTGAAAGCGGGTCTCCTGGCCTCACCGTGGGCCATCTCACCCAAGAATCAGAGCAATGTCACTGGCTATCCGAATCACTATTTCTAGACGAAAACAGATACCATGGTTTTGACTCTAATGAAACACAGAGCTGGAAACTCTGCCCCCCAATCCCAAGGAGAGGCACATCCTCCTCCGTCCTCTACTGAACTTTAGGGGTGTGTTGGTGGACGACCTGAGAGCCACTGTGCTAGGACTTTGTTTCTTGTTCCAGGGCCAGGCTGGGGTGTTCTGAAGGTCAGGGGAGAATGAGTTCGCAGCACGGGGCACATGGAGGACCCTCAACTTACCATCACTGTGTTCCCCCCGCCTCCCCATGAGCTTGCATGGGAGTAAATACTGGAAGGAATGACAGCCCATCCCCTGTTGACATTTGAGAACCAAAAATCGCAGTAGTGCCACTTGTTGAACTAGGTGCACCAGAAAGTCAAGGTGAAGTTCTTGACAGCTGGGGGGTCAAATCTGGGTGAAAGGGTACAGAGAGAAGAGCAGTTTCCCTCCCCATGACCTGCTCGGAGAAGTACTGCCAGGGCCTGGGGCTGGGTGTCTGGAAGGGGCCCCGAAGCCCACTGAGGTTGCGATTCTGGCTCTGGCTCAGTGACCCCACTGCCTGCATCTGACACCAAAGGCTCTGCAGGAAACGATCTAAGCTTTGGAGAAACGGGAAGACCGATGCTCCAATGCTCAGAAATGGTCTTTTAACCCCAAAGCCAGTGAGCTTGTGCAGTGGGACCTCCATTTGCTGTTGATCCATACGTCTGCTCCCTTGACCCCTACCCGTCTACACACTCTTCACCCAGATTTGACCCCCCAGCTGTCAAGAACTTCACCTTGACTTTCCCGGGTGCACCCAGTTCAACAAGTGGCACTACTGCGATTTTTGGTTCTCAAATGTCAACAGGGGACGGGCTGTCATTCCTTCCAGTATTTACTCAGCTCCAGACCGTGTGTCTGAGCACGTGGCTGACCCAGGTAAGCAAGAGCTCAGTCGCCAACCGGTGACCTGGCCCAGTGCCTCGGGATTCCAACCAGAGCGGGGAGGACGATCCCGTAGCAAGCGGCAACAGCGGGGGTGGGACAGAGGTGCCTGCTTGTGCTGGGGACGGCATGCGCGGGTAAGTTGAGCCCGGCAGCGATGCCCAGAGCCCGCCATGCATCCGGGGGCTGTGGGAGCCACGTGGCTGCTGTGAGCAGGACTTGGGCATAATGCACGACTGGATGTGTGAAAGCATCTAGACCGCCTCCTGCAGGTGGCTGGTGACTCGAGGCCATCTGGCTAGGGGAACTTCGAGGTCAGAAGAGTGGCCTGGACTAAGGCCCGAGCAGCTGAGAGAAGTTACGGTGGACTTTGGAGTCATACGGCCACCTGGGGTGTAGAGTTGTAACAACTTTAAGGATTAGGCAAAAATCAAAACCACTTTTTAGTTTTTTAAATCAAACACTTTATTTCCACATAACAAGCGCAAAAAACTCCCAAACACTTTAACAATACAATTAACGCAGTTATGAATTCAATTATATACTACTCAAAGCCCCAAAAGGTCAATCAGCTTAACGTTCCAAACATTTCCAAACGTGGTTTTTCAAAGCTACCTTTGGTTTTTGGAAAAACCAGTATGGAAGTCAATATACATTGAATGCATTGAACAACAGTTGCTTATAGGAAGGTGTCCAACATTAGCTCACCCCTGGCAAGCCGGAGCAGGATCTGAAGTCATACACTGGGATACACACACAGGTTTTGCCCCAGAGCTCCCGCGGTCAGGAGAGGGCCGTGAAGGGGGGAGAAAAAGGCCAGTCCAGGTTGTGGCATTTCTCATTTTGTAACAGAGGTATGAGAGTTTAACACTAGAACACTGGCAAGTCATTAAGCTTCATGTTCCAAATGGTCTCTTGCTGAGGCTTGAGATGGGCACAAA
>JAPYYJ010004212.1:0-10667 GCA_028533885.1 Nasua narica
CCTATGAATATTGTGGGTGGAAAAAACTATTTTTTTTCTGCTACTTACAAAATTATCAACTTTCTTTCAACCATTGGGTTACATTTTTAATTTAAATTCAATTAGCCAAAAAAATTCAATTAGCCAACATATAGAACATCATTAGTTTCAGATGTAGAGTTCAGTAATTCATCAGTTGCATATAATATCTAGTGCTTATCACATCACATGCCCTCCTTAATATTGGTATTATTTTAGTGTACTTGACTTTTTTCTTCCTCTAGCCTAATTGATCTTTGAAAGATTAAAGTAATTTATCCATTTGCATTTATATAAGACAAGTTCCTAGATTTGAAACTTCCTATATGTGTATTACATAGTCACATAGCTAAGATGAGGTACTCTACCTATTTCTATCAGATGGTGAATCTGGAATTCATAGTTCAATTAATGTGGCATATACAATATACTTCATCTAGAAGTTCCCTGGTACCTTGATGTGCATCTTGAATAAAGCAAATACTCAAGTAACAATACTCAAAATAATAGTCAAATACTCAAAATAATAATTATTACAAAAACAGACGTACTCAAATGACAATTGTTATAAGAATATTATTTGATACACACTTTTATCTTCAAGAAAATTTGAATTGTAAGAGCAATTTATGTATTAATAATTATATATGTATAATTATATACATATATGTATAATAATATAATTATATATGTATAATTATATTCTGATTATGTGATTACAATTATTAGGTCAATTCACTTGTCATTTGATTATTTTTTCCCTAATATTATGATTAAAACCATACAGATTGCCATATGGTATAGTCAGTATGTTTAGATGGTGAGATTCTTATTTTATTTGAAATTGTAGTGGAGGATTTATGGATGGACCTTTTGAAATCAAGTGAATTGTCAGCCTATCACCCTGAACTGTCCATGGAGTTTAGAGTTATAAATAATGTATAGCAAACTCAAGTGCTTAGACTAAGCAAGCTGCTCTTTTACAAAGAGCCAACCAATTCCATTTGCTCTCTTTAATCAACAACTAGAGATTGATAAGGTAGTACAAAGTGGGCTTACTTCTTTATATTTAAGCAAAGTATTTTAAGCATAATTTAATTTTTACGTAGTTGATCCGATATTCTTTTTAATGTCTATATAAATTTATATAAATATTAAGATTATTTATCAAAATATTAAATGCAAAATTATCTTACTTGGATAATTCATAGAAAAATCACAGCACCATGGAAAAACAGTTGTTTGAATATGGAATTTTAGTGATTTGTTTTAACTTGAACAAATATTGCTGTAAAGTGTTTGAATACAATCGAAGGGCCATTAGAGCAGCTCCTAGGATTAGGTTGCCACATCTTGAATTTCACTGAGCAAAGACATGGACTCCAGCTACTGTAACCTAAAAACTGTGAAAAGGAAAAGTATTTTTTGGTGAGAAGGAATGGATCAAATGCTAAAAGCAGTTCATAATGTACAGCTAATGGGACTGGATAATTCTACTGATTGAAGCTTTTTATAAAATTATTGTGTAATGTTTAAGTGGAAGTGGTAAACTATTGACCATGGAAGTAAAAAGTGCTTCAGATCGTCTCTTGATTCATCTCTACCAAGAGACATCATCTCTAAATATAATGGAAAAAAACTTTTAGAAGATCTTTTTTCCTTCCAAGTCCTAATAAGCATTATTATCAAAATATGTATCCTTTAGAGACTATTAAAACAACAATTATTTGGAGAAGGGATTATATTATCTAATTTAATCAATACAAAGGGCTTTGGTTATTTCCTGTAGACTTGAGAGAAACAACAGCATTAGCTGATCGGTATTTCACAGAATAGAATGCAGTCCAGCGGGAAGTACCTGGGTGCAGTGGAAAAAATGGTGGACTTTGGTATCAGACAGTCATATTTGTGTCCCAAACTCAATACTTACTTGATAAATCGTCTTGGGCAGGTAAACTATATGTTTGAGGAACAACTTTTTAATTTATTCCTTAAGAAGGATTACAGCAATGATTAAAGTATAACATGTGCATCATGAAGTGGTTGGAACATTAAATGATGGAACATGGGTAATATACCTAGCATTGTGCTTAAAGAGAAATAATGCAAGAATCAGTGTGTCTTCTTACTTGGAGTCAGTATGCTTCCTTCTAACTGTCTCATTAGTCTATTTCTGTGCCTGGAAGCACGCAGCAGTACTTGAGTGTTTGAAGACAGTCATGATTCCCAAATCCACCGTCAGCTCTTCTCTTTCTCCAGTTAAGATATCCTAAAGGAGGATAAAACAATGTTGGCAGTACAGCATTTCTTGGAAAAAGAAGGAGACCGTTTGGAAATGAAATGGGTTGCAATGAAAAGAAATCAAAATGACAAGAACTGGGAGTATAGGAACTCTCTGTTGGTCTCTAGGTTACTGGTGTTACACTGAGGAGTATTTGGATGGAATAAACTAGATTTTACTTGGTGTGATACTAGGTGAATGAGAAACTTAGCCACTTCACGTTTTCTCCAATGCCTGCTTTTTTTTCCCCCACAAATTCTCTGAAGTCTCATTTTTTTGAAATAATTTTGCTGTGTTTTTGCTGCTATCTGAGTCAATAACTCATAGGTCTTTTTCCTTTCTTTGGTACTATCTGTAGTAAATGAGAGTTTTACCTTTTTCTTAGAATTAAAAGAAAGGGGAAGAAAAAAACTTATTTGGGTGATAGACAAATCAGTTTAACATGGTGGTGTCTGTGGAATTCAGTGAGTGCATAAAGGGCAGTTGTATGGTCATGTATATGGGCATGCCCAGTTATTTTGTGCTTAGCCCAGAGGTGCTGGAAAAAAAGGAAAAAAGATGGGACTTGGACAATTCATGACAATAAGTTCTTCTCCCTACAAGATGCATTTTTGGAAGGAATTTTGTATTCTCTATAGCTATCTTTTTTAATATCCTGAAGTTGTGCAGATTCATATTAGAAAGCAAAGCATTGCTTTGAATGTTTTCTCAAAAAGTTATGGTGTAAAACTGACACTGAATGTCTTTAATGTAGGTCATCCTTTCCTACACATGGGATCAAGTCAGGAAGTGCTATTTCTTTGTGAAGTTAATAAGTGCGAGGACAGTAAAATATAATAATAAAAAAATCCTAAGAAAGAGTGCTACATTCAAATAAATTTGGATACACGTAAATGGAAAGGGAAGGAGTTGAAAAATCAATATTCTGAAAAATATTATAATTAGTGTATATTATAAATCTGAGGGGATTGTATATAGCATATTCCTTAATTTTGGTAGGATACTTTTATTTTACTTCTGGGAGAGACATATGGACAGATGTTTCCATATAATTTTATGGAATTTTATTTGAGCTCTTCTATATTGGGAAGTGACATGGTGAGATGAAGGGTTGTAAACTTGAGCATTAGGAAGGAATGAGCTGGGCTCTTACCATTCCCCCTTACAAGCAATGTGGTAGAGGCAGATTTCGTATTTAAATCTATGGCCTCTTGTACAAAAAGTGTGTTATAAAGATTATTTGAGTAAGATATATAAGCCTTGTAATATACGAATGGTAGCAATTTTTATTAAATAAAAGACTGTATTCAAAGAAAGATGCTAACATTTAGATACATATTTTATTTGAGATAATACATAAAAATTTCACAAAGAATAAATATTAAACTATTCACAGGAAAAATTTTAGTAGATTTATTTATAAATGACATCTCTTATTTGGTTAAAAATTTAGTGATTGCAAACTTGAAATAAGTAACATTGCTGCAACATAAAGATCATTCTATCCAGAAAATCTTTTGAAATGATATATTTTTTGTTCATTGAAGTACAGATATCATAACACAAATATGTTCCATGAATAAGAACCCAACAGTCACAATTATGATTAAAAGTCTGAACTCAAATTAAATTATCTTGATAACACATTTATGAAATGTGTATTTATGTAAACTTTTTTGTTAAAACTATTCAGTCTTTTCCCAATAATGATGATTACTGTTTTTAGAATTCTCAATGAGGAACAGAGTTCTAAATGTCTCAAGTGCTTGAATTCATGTCCTATATTTTCCAGTCAGTGGTAGATGCTTTCCCAGGTTACTCTAATCATTGCTGCAATACTTACCTAAGTAATCTTACCAGAGGAATAGAAATCTAAACTGAAATGTAAGATCTTAATTGTTAAATAATCGTTAAGATCATACTGTTTAAGCATTTGTTAGAAAGCTGTTTTCTACCTCTCTTAAGGCTCATTGATATTCCAAGTGTTTCCTTTAGCTGCAAGAAGTGGCACAATCTTCTTCCTAGAAAGAGAATGGAGAGGCCAGACGTCCAGTGGAATCACATTTTTCTTTCTAAAACAAATTTGCATTTTTTGTTTTTAATGAAGTTAGGAATTTGATTCATCTAACTGGTAATTTGGATAAGAAAAAAAGTCTTTCATAATAAAAAACCAAATAATTTCATTACTGTTTAGGTTTGATATTGTATGTTAATGAAATTATATTATCATTCTAAAATATAGAATTTATTTTCTCTAATAAATGCAAACAGTGAAATTATTCAGTCAGAACAAAATTTAAGATGATTTATTATTATTTGTTTTTGTTAATTAAAACAGTAGTTCTAGGGGAATAATAGGTTATAGTTTTCCTACCCTTTTACTTTCAATTCCTTGGTTTCTACACATACATTGTGGGGTTTTTGTTTGTTTTTGATTGTGAAGCAGCATGTGCTTTTTTAAAAAAAAATCTAATCTGACCATCTATGACTTCTATTTGGAAAGTTAACCTACTTCATTTAATGTGTTATTAATATGGTTGGTTTAAATCCATCATCATTTTGCTGTTATTTGCTGTATATCTTATCTGTATTTTTTTTCTCTTTCTCCCATTTTTCTGCCTTTTTTTATGGGTTGATATATTATTTATTGACTTATCTTTCCATTATAGGTCCATTTTCCCTATTTCTTTTCATGCCCAGTGATTGTGAATTCTATTTTGTTGGATGTTGGATTTATTTTCATTCTCATATATATTCTTTATCTTCTGGGACGTAGTTAAATTAGTTGGAAACAATTTGAATCTTGGGTCTTGCTTTTAGGATTTGTTATGCTTGACAAGAACAGTACTCAATCTTAGTCTAATTTTCTCCATTACTGAAGCAAGATTCTTCTGTGTATTCTGTGCAATGCACTTTTTTCCAGGGTGCCTGGAGAGAACAGGTGCTATTCACAACCAAGAGGGAATGTCAGGCACTGTTACCAGTAATTGTTTTTGGTGAACTTTTCTCCAGTGTTGGATAGGATTCTCATGTGCATGCATTTATCAGTACTTGGCTCAGTACTTGGAGGAGACTCTCTGAAGATCTGGAGTTCTCTGTCTGTGCACCCTATTGTCTCTGACACTCTGTGTAAAAAGTGTCTGTCTCTGACACTAGCTATAGTGGTATCCCCAGTCTCTTCACACTCAGGGAGTACGCCAGGCTCCACCTGGGTTCCACTTCTTTGGACTCTGCCCTGGAAAGGTATATTAGGCTGGGGCAATCCTAGGTATTTACTGGTTTGTTTCCCTAGGGATCACTGTCCTTCAATGTCTGATGTCTTGAACCTTGCAATTAATGATTTCATATGTTTTATTCATTTTTTTTAGTTCTTTCAGAAGAAAGAGTAAATCTGAATTTGTTATTTCATTGTGGCTGGAAGTGGACTTTATTCCTGTAATTTTTAAAGATTAAGAAACTGTGATTTAATAAATTAAATAACACTTCCAAATCAATCTGATTTCTGATTATATTATAATCATCAGAGTGGAGATTACATGAAAAATATCCCCAATTTGTAACAATTGAAGTCACAGTAATTCTGATGATATCAAACTAGTTTAAAATTGTGTTACTGACCTTGGTTCTGGTGCACTTTAGCCATTTATTACATATCGATCCTCTGTTGAAATGGAATGAAGGCTTATCCATGGAGATAATGACTATGTACTTCATAGTCATGGAGATCTATGGAGATAATGACTATGTACTTAAAGTAAAAAATAATCTTAGTATTAATAGCTTGTAGGTGTACTAGTTAGGTAATTTCCTATCATATTTTCACTTTGACTGGGAAGGATGAGGATTAAGTATTTTATCAGGAAGAACCATACTCTGACAGTACATCCCATGGTTTAGCTACTTGAGAGAACTATGATAAGGCATCATCTATAATTTTCAGTTTGGCCTTAAATTTCGTTAGAGCACATGGTTACAGCAGAAACAATAGGACAAACTCCAGTGCTTTGGTTAAGAAAAGTGTGGAGACAGAGAAGCAAAGGCAGTAGAGGTCCCAGGAAACACATGGAACAGCAGTGTATGAGATGACTGCAAAAAGACAAAGCATATCTGTGATAATCCATGATAGGGGCACCATGGGAAAAGTTACCTCTGGTCACATATGGGCTGAGCAAGTGATGTCATGACATCACTTACACAGCAAGTGTAAGTGGCAAGAGCCTGATGACAGAGCCATGCTTCCTTCAAACAGGAATTCACTTCAACTTCCCTCCCTGAGCAAGTCTGACTGTCTCTTCCCCTATGAAAATATCTCCCACAAGGGTAGGGTCCTTACTGTATTGTTCAAAATTACATCATGAGCTTTTTGCAGAGTGGGACAGAGCAAGCACTCATCGTTTTATTGAATGAATATTTGATTAGTTGGATGAATGACAAAGGCAGTAGAAATACAGTGTGAGAATTAGAAAAAATTAGTTCTAAACCCCAAGAATAAGAATTCAATTTAGAAGTGATTTTAAGTCAGTGATTTTCATTTTACAGGTATTAAAAACAGAATATTAGCACAATTTAGATTCTAGTTTGGCCTTGTCTGTATTCTCTAGAGTTTTGTATTTTTGTGTGTGTGATATGTACTAGAGGTTTTGAGAGACAAATATCTCCAGTTTTAAAAGAATTACCTACTTCAGTTATAGTTAATTAGCTTGCCATTTAATTCCCATATGAAAAATTGATTTTTCACTCAGAAATACTAGAGTCTCATGGGGCGCCTGGGTAACTCAGTGGGTTAAAGCCTCTGCCTTCAGCTCAAGTCATGATCTCAGGGTCCTGGGATCAAGCCCTGCATCAGGCTCTCTGCTCAGCAGGGAGTCTGTTTCCCCCTCTCTCTCTGCCTGCCTCTCTGCCTACTTGTGATCTCTCTCTCTGTCAAATAAATAAATAAAATCTTAAAAAAAAAAAAGAAATACTAGAGTCTCACCAAAACAATTCCATCATAATCACATTTAAGTTTGAGTAGTTGTAATTGCTAGTGTAATTATAGTTATTTTGGTTTTTATAAGTTAATTAGGTCATAAAGTTTAATTCTTCAAAATATAGTATAAAAAAGTCCACATTTTTAAAAGTTATAACTATTTTTAAACTGGTTTTACTTAAGTAGAAATTGTCTAATTGGAACTAAAATCATTCACTTGTATGTGAAATCATCTGAGTGTAAGAGTTTTTGAGCAAGTCAACGATGTCATTCAACAAACTGAAAAATATTCGTCTTTGCCTCATATGCTAATGCATGTATAAAAACTGTTTCTTGATAGAGTGTTAAGTCCTCTACACCAGAAGTCAGCAAATTTCAACTTCTAAGACAAATTTTTTTCTAAATAAAGACTTTGGGGGCCCTCTGTTTTTCCTAAGTAAAAACATTTTTTTTAAAGATCTTATTTATTTGTTTGACAGAGAGAGAGAGATCACAAGTAGGCAGAGAGGCAGGCAGAGAGAGAGGAGGAAGCAGGCTCCCTGCTGAGCAGAGAGCCCAATGAGGGGCTCAATCCCAGGACCCTGAGATCATAACCTGAGCCCAAGTTAGAGCCTTTAACCCACTCAGATGCCCCTAAGTAAAAACATTTTGAAACAAAGCCTTGCCCATTCATTTACCAGTTGTCTATAGCTGCTTACATGTTTCAACAGCAGAGCTGAGTAGTTGTGGTAGAGACTATGACCAGCAAAGCCTTAAAGGCTAAATATTTAGCACTTTATAGAATAAATTTTAGCTGATCCCTAATAAAAACAATGGGAAAATGGGAAAAATATGACTTATCCTTGCAAAGCTTGCCTTGATAAAATAGAGTAATGCTTCTCAAGTCGATCATTTTAGGAATTAAAAGCTTTTGACATTTCTTTCCTGGAAAGTCAGTGCATCTTTGTACCATGCTTAGAACTGAGTTTCTAAACTAGCAGTTTAGTGTGTACCAGTGTAGTAGGAAGATCACTGTATTAGGAAGTGTATTTACCAGTGTATTAGGAAGATCAGCCCTTAAGGCAGATTAAGATGGCCACAAATTGTCTGACACCTCTTCCTTTGAGAGAGATCTCTCTCCCTTTCCCTTTCATCTAGGAAGAATTTGTGATCAGTTTCACAAATAAATTATGGAAGAAGTGACTCTGTGGCAGTTTCCTGACACAGACCTTAAGAGAAGGGAGGTTTTCTTTCTAGTCTTCTGAGGCCCTAAACTATGATATAAGGATACTGCCTCACGACTGTCCTGGGAGAAACTTGTGCCACCTGGAAAGGCCCTGAAGGATGAGATGCAATGTGGTGGGACAGACAGACAGATAGCGAACAGCCCTGAGACACCAGATGTGTAAGTGGAGAGGATCCCCTGCCCCTGTCTATTCACCTGCTGTGGCAAGGGTCAGAGAACCCTCCTCCCCGCCCCCCACTTAAGCCCTTCCCAAATTCCTAACACACCAAATTTTGAGCAAATTAAAATAGTTGATTTAGGGTATATGCTATGGCAAATGCTGTGAAATGTGTAAGCCTGATGATTCACAGACATGTACCCTGGGGCAAATAATACATTATGTGTTAATAAAAAATTTAATAAAAAAATAAATAAAATAGTTGATTTAAGGCATGAAATGTTAGTAGTTTGTTATGTGGCAACATTTATTGCTGATTGTTATTGCTGTAATAGAAGCCTGGAAACACAAAATTCCTGAAGGAGAGGAGCAAATAGACAGTAGCAGATCATGCTTCCCACTCCACAACTTACACTACCGTCTCTGCACCTTAAGGAGCAGGAGCTCCTCTCGCTGGCTCAGGTATCTGCGTGGGCAGATTGCCAACGGATGGTTGCCAGTTAGAAGGACAGATTACAGTTCTCCTTTTGAACAGTCAGGTCATCCTGTCAATCATCTCCTTGGCAAGCATATTGTTTAACATAAGAAAAGGCGAAAACTTGTGTGTTTTGCTCTGTTAGAGGACCAGAATTCATTTCTCGTTCCTGCTGCGTGTGCAGGGGAATCGAGAGAAGCCGTACGTGGTCACTGGCAGACCAACAGTTCACTAATTCCTATCTCCCCCGAAAGTCGTGATATCATGCCTACTTCCTAGGAGACTGTCAGGGAATTTTCTATTATAATAGTCTAAATTCCAAGTAAACCTCTTTCTAAATATCTCCAATTTCACATAAAATGTCATTTAAAAGTCCTCATCTGTTTCATTCTTCGTATTTACCTAAATGGTAACCAGTAAAGAGAAGAGCACTCGTAGCTAAAGAAATGTCCTAGATCCCTCCTTTAAAGGTCCTTTATGCAAATACAGTTATACTTGGAGTTACTGGGATTTAGGACCTCAACATACAAATTTGGAGTGAGACACAATTCAGCCCATAACAGTAAGTGTACATATTTACTTATTTTGTAACACTCCCTAGTGCTTGTAATACCTTAGAACACAAAGTAGATCTTCCTTCTTCACACTGGTAAGTTTCAGATAGTTTTAGGATCTTTGTGTCACTTTTGTATAAAATTTGTCTCCTGCCTTACTCCCATAAGTCACTTCTCACAGGCCACATCTGTACTGACTTTAGGAGCACACTCTTCTTTTCTCTTATGAATGGCAATCTGGAAAGTCAAATATTCAAGTCTCTTAAAAAATGTGAATTAATCGTAAGTAGTATCTTGAAAAATTTCATTTGCATTTGTCTTGTAGGTGTCATAGTACTTGTCTAGGAATAGGAACATCTAGGCTAGGTAAAAGTCAATTATTTAGTTTAATAACTACTAAGATTTTTAGCACTGTTTCAGATATGTTAACTTGCTAGCTAAAGGACACATAACACTGCACAGTTACAGGTAAGGCTTACTTAAGTTCCTCTGCTTATATTTTTTTTCTCCCCAAATAGGTTTATTTTAATTTTTCAGTGTTACAAGATTGATTGTTCATGCACCACACCCAGTGCTCCATGCAACACATGCCCTTCTCGATATCCACCACCAGGCTCACCCACCCCCCCCACCCCCTCCCCTCCAAAACCCTCAGTTTGTTGCTCAGAGTCCACAGTCTCTCCTGGTTCATCACCCATTGCAATTTCCCCCCATTCACCCTTCCCTTCCTTCTCACGATGCCCTCCATGATTTTCTTTATACTCCACACATAAGTGAGACCATGAGATAATTGACTCTCCGCTTGACTTATTTCACTCCACATAATCTCCTCTAGTCCTGTCCATGTTGATACAAAAGTTGAGTATTCATCCTTTCTGATGGAGGCATAATATTCCATTGTATAAATGGACCACATCTTCCTTATCCACTCATCTGTTGAAGGGCATTTCGGTTCTTTCCACAGTTTGGCTATTGTGGCCATTGTGGC
>JAPYYJ010004213.1:0-10667 GCA_028533885.1 Nasua narica
TATTCTTCGGGTTCATTCTGACTAGGTTCTTTTATTTCTATGCATTTACTTTTGTCTGTCTTTATGTTTGTTCATGTTTGTTTACATATCTTATAAATCTTATTCTGGCTGGGATTTCTTCTATTTATTTTTCTCTCTATCTTTCTTATCCTTATTATTATTTTTTGGTGGTGAATCTCAATTACTCCTAAACCTTCCAGGGTGCACCCTGCCTGGATTATGGGAGATATATCTAGCTATACATCTTCTCATCGACTTCTCATCAAAATGACTAGGAGGGTGGTCCCACAGAGAAAAACCAGGAAACTGCACCCTCTCCCTCAGAACTATTAGATATGGACATAAACAGTATGTCAGTAAGGGAATTCAGGGTGACAATTGCCCAGGCAATGGCTAGGACGGAGAAAAATATTTCTGACAACATAGAATCTCTAAGGGCAGAAATGAGAACCAGTATAGCTGATGTAAAAAACGATATTAGTGAATTCATATCCAATCTAAATAGTCTAACAGCTAGATTTATGGAGATGGAGGATAGAATCAGAGATCTAGAGAAGAAAATGGTTGAAAATAAAGGTCAGGAGAATTGCTGGAGGAAACTTCTCAAAAATCATGAGAAGAGATTTACAAAAATAAATGATGCCATGAAACCTTGCAACGTCAGAAAAATTGGAATCCCAGAGTGCATAGAGAAAGACAGAAGAATAGAAGATATAACTGACCAAAATTTGAATTAAAATTTCCCAATCTAGGGAATGTAACAAGTGTTCATGTCCTAGGAGCAGAAAGGACACCCGCCAAATCACCAAGTCTAGAAAAGCAGCAAGACAAATCATTGTAAAAATTGCAAATTATAATTTTATATATTTATTTATTTATTCTCCCCAAATATTTTTATTTTAATTTTTCCGTGTTACAAGATTGATTGTTCGTGCACCACACCCAGTGCTCCATGCAATATGTGCCCTTCTCAATACCCACCACCAGACTCGCCCACCACCCCACCCCCTTCCCTCCAAAACCCTCAGTTTGTTGCTCAGAGTCCACAGTCTCTCCTGGTTCAACACCCCTTCTGATTTCCCCCCATTCACCCTTCCCTTCCTTCTCACGATGCCCTCCATGAATTTCTTTATACTCCACACGTAAGTGAGACCATAAGATAATTGACTCTCTCCGTTTGACTTATTTCACTCCACATAATCTCTTCCAGTCTTGTCCATGTTGATACAAAAGTTGGATATTCATCCTTTCTGATGGAGGCATAATATTCCAGTGTATACATGGACCACATCTTCCTTATCCATTCATCTGTTGAAGGAAATTTTGGTTCTTTCCACAGTTTGGCTATTGTGGCCATTGCGGCTATGAACATTGGGGTCCATGTGGCCCTTCTTTGTACTGCATCTGCTCTTTGGGGTAAACAATAGACAAGAGGTCCTGATGGCAGTGAGGGGGAAGTGATTCCTTACATATGGAGGAAACCCATTAAAAGAACGTCAGACCTGTGCATAGAAACCTGGCAAGTAGAAAATGAGTGGCAGGATATATTCAGGACAGTAAGTGAAAAGAACATTCAGCCAAGAATCGTTTCTCCACAGCCAACTACATAAACCAACTGTTAATCAAAATAGTCAGATTGCTATAAAAACATTAATAGTAGGAGATCATAATATGCCACTCTCAGTTACTGACAGATAATCTAAATAGGAAATGAATAAAGAGACAAGAGCATTGAATGACATATTGGCCCAGATGGACTTCATAGATATATATAGAACATTCCACACTAAAACCACAGAATACTCATTCTTCGCAAGTGCACATGGAACTTTCTCCAGAATAGACCACATACTGGGCCACAAATCAGGACTCAACCGATATCAAAAGATTGAGATGACTCCCTGCATTTTCTCAGACCACATGCTTTGAAACTGGAACTCAATCACAAGAAAAAGTTTGGAAGGAATTCGAACACTTGGAGGATAACGACCAACCTGTTCAAGAATGCTAGGGTCAACCAGGAAATCAAAGATGAACTGCAACAATTCCTGGAGACCAATGAGAATGAACACACATCAGTACAATACCTATGGGACACTAATTTCCCTTTCCATATTTTCATTGTTAGTGTATAAGAAAGCAATTGATTTTTGTGCAATTAGAGAATCGATTCCATTTACTCTAGCACCAATAACCATAGGATACCTGGGAATAAACCTAACCAAAGAGGTAAAGGATCTGTACTCGAGGAACTACAGTACACACATGAAGAAATTGAAGAAGACACAAAAAGTAGGAAAAGCATTCCATGCTCATGGATCGAAGGAATAAAAATTGTTAAAATGTCTATACTGCCCAGATCAATCTATACTTTCAATGACATCCCGAACAAAATTCCATCAGTTTTTTTTTCAAAAGCTGGAACAAACAATCCTAAAATTTGTAAGGAACCAGAAAAGACCCCGAATTGTGAAGGAAATGTTGAAAAAGGAAAACAAAGCCGGGGGCATAACATTGCCTGATTTCAAACTTTCCTACAAAGCTATGATCATCAAGACAGCATGGTACTGGCACAAAAACAGACACATAGACCAGTGGAACAGAATAGAGAGCCCAGAGATGGACCCACAACTCTATGGTCAAATCATCTTTGACAAAACGGGCAAAAATATGCAGTGAAAAATGAGAGTCTCTTCAATAAATGGTGCTGGGAAAACTGGACAGCTATATGTGTAAGAATTAAACTTGACCATTCTCTTACACCATACACCAAGATAAACTAGAAATGGATAAAAGACCTCGACGTGAGGCAGGAATCTATCAAAACCCTAGAGAAGAATGTAGGCAGTAACCTCTATGACATTAGCCACAGCAACTTCTTTCAGGACATGTGTCCAAAGGCAAAGGAAACAGAAGTGAAAATGAACTTCTGAGACTTCATCAAGATAAAAAACTTCTGCACAGCAAAGGAAACAGTCAACAAAGAAACAGACAACACACATAATGGAAGAAAATATTCACAAATGACACTACAGACAAAGGTCTGATATCTAAGATCTATAAAGAACTCCTCAAACTCAACACTCACAAAACAGACTATCACATAAAAAAATGGGCAGAAGACATGAACAGACACTTCTCCAAAGAAGACATACAAATGGCTAACAGACACATGAAAAAATGTTCATCATCATTAGCCATCAGAGAGATTCAAATCAAAACCAGACTGAGATACCACCTTATACGGTTAGAATGACCAAGATCAACAAGACAGTAAACAACAAATGCTGGAGAGGATGTGGAAAAAGGGGAACGTTCTTACTCTACTGGTGGGAATGCAAATTGGTGCAGCCACTTTGGGAAACAGTATGGAGATTCCTCAGGGAATTAAATATACAGCTACCCTTTGACCCTGCAATTGCACTACTCAGTATTTACCCCAAAGAAGCAGATGCAGTACAAAGAAGGGCCACATGTTCATAGCCGCAATGGCCACAAAGCCAAACTGTGGAAAGAACCAAAGCCCTTCAACAGATGAGTGGATAAGGAAGATGTGGTCCATCTATACAATGGAGTATTAAGCCTCCATCAGAAAGGATGAATATCCAACTTTTGTATCAACATGGACAGGACTAGAAGAGATTATGTGGAGTGAAATAAGTCAAGAGGAGAGTGTCAATTATCTTATGGTCTTACTTACGTGTGGAGTATAAAGAAAATCATGGAGGGCATCGTGAGAAGGAACAGAAGGGTTAATGGGGGGAAATCGGAGGGGGTGATGAACCAGGAGAGTCTGTGGACTCTGAGTAACAAACTGAGGGTTTTGGAGGGGAGGGAATAGGGTTGTGGGCAAGCCTGGTGGTGGGTATTGGCAATGGCACTTATTGCATGGAACACTAGGTGTGGTGCATGAACAATCAATCTTGTAACACTGAAAAATTAAAATAAACATATTTGGGGACAAAAAAAAAAAAAAACAACCTATGGGACACTGCAAAGATGGTCCTAAGGGGGAAATACATAGCCATCGAAGCCTCACTCAAAAAAATTGAAAAATCTATATATACCAGCTCTCTTTATACCTTAAAGAACTGGAAAATCAACAACAAATCAAGCGAACCGCACGCACAAGAAGGCAAATAATCAAGATTAAAGCAGAGATCAATGAGTTAGAAACTAGAGAAACAGTAGAACGCATCAATGAATCCAGAAGTTGGTTTTTTGAAAGAATAAATAATATCAATAAGCCACTGGCCAAACTAATCCAAAAGAAAAGAGAGAGGACCCTAATTAACAAAATTATGAATGAAAGAGGAGAGATCATGACTAATCCAAAGGAAATAGAAACCATTATCAAAAATAATTATCAACAGCTATATGCCTATAAGCTCAACAACCTAGAAGAAATTGACGCATTCCTGGAAACCATAATCTTCCAAGACTGAAATAGGAACAATGTAAATTAAAACCATCCATTGTATGAAGACTCCTTTGTCTGCAACATTTCATTCCAAATATTCTGAGGAGACCCTACATATATTGCTAAAAGGGAATGCTAATTCCATAAAGGCAATCATTGGAAATGCTGCTATTACATTCCAGAGAGAAATCCCCAGGGTTATATTGAGATGGGGCCATCAAGTGCAATAGTCAAGAAAGGATTCTTGAGAGGTTTTATGGTGCAAAAGGTGACAAGACCTGTGAACAGAAAGAGCTGCACTTACGATTGTGAGGAGTGACTAACTATATTTTCAAATTTGTGGAGGGAGTAGGGGTAGAGATAACATAAGTTTCTAAAATTTTTGTTTGCTAAAGTCTACATGATTTTGGAGATCCAGTTATTTTTAAGATAAGTTTGTGTTAGTCTCTAATGAAACATCCACATTAAGGCAGCCATGATTTCGTTGAAGAGTGTCACACTCTGCACGCCTCAGGTATTTATCAGTGGGCTCTAAGTTGTAAGGAGATTTAATTTTAGCTACATTTATCTTCATTTTGTTTTCCTGATCAGAATCTTAATAATACCACTTTTGTATAAAAACCACAAACTTATGGAAGAGAGATTGTACACCCCTCTGATATAAGGAAAAACTTCCAAAAGTTCCATGTCCCAAGACCCCCTGGAAAACTAATAATGGTTGTAGTATAGCCTTTCTAAGACCTTCATTCACAAAAATCTTACTTACAATTATGTCCAAACCCAGATGTCAAAAGCACTAGTCATGAGAAACAACAGTCTCCAAGTTGGCATTATTCTTCTTGGCTTCACTAAATGGCCCCATCTAGAAATTATTCTCCTCTGGATAGTGAATGTTTTGTATGCTAGGATCATCGTCTACAACTCAACAATTATCTTGCTGTCTTATGTAGACACTCATCTCTACACTCCCATGTACTTCGTTCTTCGCAATCTTTCCTCCTTGGATCTCTGCTTCACTAAAACTGCTGTGCCTCAGATGTTGTCTAAATTGTGGGGGCCAGACAAGAGCATCACCTACACAGGCTGTGTCATTCAACCTTCTGTGTTCCTCTGTCTCGGTGCAACAGAAGATGTCGTGTTGGTGAGGATGGCCTTTGACCGCTATGTTGCTATTTGCCAACCCCTGGGCTATACCATCATCATGCATCATCAGTTCTGTTGGAAACTGGTGCTAATAGCCTGGCTGTCTGGATGATTGGAATCTGTAACCCAATCTGCCATCACATTCCAGCTTCCGTTTTGCACCCACCACCGCCTGGATGATTTTCTGTATGGAGAAAATCTGCCTTCATACACCTGGCAGGTGGAGATACCTCTGTCATTGAGTGGCAAATGACTATCTCTGCTGACCTTTTTGCCATTGTGCCAGTGGGATTGATCCTGACCTCTTATGGCTACATAGCTCGAGCCTTGGGGAAAGTCCAGTCAGAAGAGGAAAGGAAAAAAGCCATTGCCACCTGTTCTTTCCACCTTATTGTGGTCTTCATGTTTTATGGGACAGGGACCATGGCTTAATCAGATCCTAAGAACCATTTTGCTTCAAATTATGGAAAGATCCTCACTTTCTTCTACACTTTGGTCACACCATTGCGGAACCCTCTCATCTACAACCTAAGAATGAAAGAAGTGAAAGATGCTCTGCAAAGCCTGCTAAAGAAAGGGATATACAATTGAAAAATGTCCTTTTGAATAGAAGAAAAGGAGTTGAAAATCATGATGTTCTGATACGCTTCATTAGAGAGTCACTAAATCATTATTTTACAAAACAGTAGTTTTAGTTTAAAGGCAGTAATTTGTAACTTATTCTTTATTTCTATGGTTTTATGTAACATATTGTTTAAAAATTACTTTAGCCATCAGAGAGATTCAAATCAAAAACACACTGATATACCACCTTACACAAGATAGAATAGCCAAAATCAACAAGACAGTAAACAACAAATGCTGGAAAGGATGTGGAGAATGGGGATTCCTCCTCCACTGTTGGTGGGAATGCAAGTTGGTGCAGCCACTTTGGAAAACAGAATGGAGATTCCTCAGGAAATTAAATATATAGCTACCCTATGACCCTGCAATTGCACTACTTGGTGTTTATCCTAAAGAAGCAGATGCAGTACAAAGAAGGGCCACATGTACCCCAATGTTCGTAGCCGCAATGGCCACAATAGCCAAACTGTGGAAAAAACCATAATGCCCTTCAACAGATGAGTGGATAAGGAAGATGTGGTCCATCTATACAATGGAATATTATGCCTCCATGAGAATGGATGAATATCCAAATTTTGTATCAACATGGACAGGACTAGAAGTGATTATGCAGAGTGAAATAAGTCAAGCGGAGAGAGTCGATTATCTTATGGTCTCACGTGTGGAGTATAAAGAAAAACATGGAGGGCATCATGAGAAGGAAGGGAAGGGTGAATGGGGGGGAAAATAGGAGGGGCGATGAACCAGGAGCAACTGTGGACTCTGAGTAACAAATTTAGGGTTTTGGAGGAGAGTGGTTGGGGTGGTGGGCGAGTCTGGTGGTGGCTATTGAGAAGGGCACGTATTGCATGGAGCACTGGGTGTGGTGCATGAACAATGAATCTTGTAACACTGAAAAATTAAAATAAACATATTTGGGGAGAAAAAAATTATATATTGAGAAGTATGCGGTATTGCATGGAGCACTGGGTGTGGTGCATGAACAATCAATCATGTAACACTGGAAAAATAAAATAAACATATTTGGGAAAATTAATAAAAATAAAAAACCATATAGACATAATGCCAGTTTTTGACACATAGTAAGTATCCAGAATATTTGACAGGGGGAAATATTATTTTCAGAGTTAACTTTTGAAGAATATTTATGATTTCTCTTTTCCTTGTTATTGTTTTCGTTTTTACCTTTATTCTTATTTATTTTTGTATTATTTTCAAATAGCCGATATATAGTACATCATTAGTTTTTGATGTAGTCTTCAACAATTCATTAGTTGCATACAACTCATAGTGACCATCACAACACACTTCCTCCTTAATACCCATCACCCTGTTATGCCAGCCCCCAACCCACCTCCCTTCTGTAAACTCAGTTTTTTTTTTTTTTCCAGGAGTCCAGAGTCTTTCATGGTTTGTCTTCTTCTCTTATTTCTTCCCATTCAGTTTTCCCTTCCTTACCCTGTAGTCCACTGTACTATTACGTTCCACATGTGACTGAAACAATATGATAATTGTTTCTCCATTTTATTTATTTCGCTGAGCATAATCCCCTCCTGTTCCATCCATGTCAATACAAATGGTGGAAATTCATCCTTTCTAAAAGCTGGGTAATATTAATTACATAAAATAGGGTAGTTCTTTTATTTTTTTATTAACATAAAATGCGCTATTTGTTTCATTGGTAAGGCCTGTGATTCATCAGTCTTACACAATTCACAACACTCACCTAATGTCCTTCACCCAGTAATCCTATACCCCCACCACCCTCTCCTCCAGCAACACTCGGTTTGTTTCCTCTGATTAAGAGACTCTTATGGTTCATCACCTCTCTGTTTTCATCTTGTTTCATTTTTCCCTCCCTTTCTCAATTTTTCCTTTGTCTTGTTTCTCAAATTCCTCATATAATTTAGATCCTTTGATAATTATCTTTCTCTGACTAGCTTATTTCACTTAGCATAATAGACTCTAGTTCCATTCACATTGTTGCAAATGACGATTCCATTTTTTCACGGCTGCATAATATTGCAATATATTGCAATATTGCATAATATTACTATATATGTATATGTATATATATGTATACATATATATACAACCTTATCCATTCATCTGTTGATGGACATCTAGGATCTTCCTATAGTTGTGCTATTGTGGACATTGATGCTACAAACATTGGGGTGCACATGCTCCTTCAGATCATTACATTTGTATCTTTAGGTTAAATACCCAGTGGTGCAATTGTTGGGTCATAGGGTAGCCCTATTTTCAAATTTTGAGGAACCTCTATACTGTTTTCCAGAGTGGCTGCACCAACTTGCAAATCCACCAACAGTGGAAGCAGCTTCCCTTTTCTCCACATCCTTGCCAAAATTTGTTGTTTCCTCTCTTGCCAGAGAAATGTTGAAAAAGAAAACCAAAGATGCTCGCATCACAATGTCTGACTTCAAGCTATTTTACAAAGCTGTGATCATCAACACAGCATGATATTGGCCCAAAAAGAGAATCATAAATCAATGGAACAGAAAAGAATGCCCACAAATGGACCCTCAACTCCATCATCAACTAATCTTTAACAAATTTGAATGAAAATTGGACAGCTATATATAGAAGAATGAAAGTTGATTATTCTCTTACACCACACATGAAGATAAACTCAAAATGGATAAGACCTCAACCTGAGGCAGAAATCTATCAAAATCATAGAGTAGAACATAGGCAGTAACCTCTTCAACATCAGCCACAGCAAACTCTTGCAGGACATGTCTCCAAAGGCAAAGGAAACAAAAGTGAAAACGAACATTTGGGACTTCATCAAGATAAAAACGTTCTGCACAGTGAAGAAAAAAGTCAACAAAACAAAAAGTCAACCCACAAAATGGGAGTAGATATTCTCAAATGACGCTAAAGACAAATGTCTGATATCTAAGTTCTATAAATTACTACTCAAACTCAACACTTACAAAAAGATAATCACATCAAAAAATGGGCAGAAGGCATGAACAGACACTTCTCCAAAGAATACATACAGATGGCTACTAGACACATGAAAAAATGTTCATCTTCTTTAGCCAGCAGGGAGATTCAGATCAAAACTACACTTTGATAACACTTTACACCAGTTAGAATGGCCAAAATCAACCAGAGAGTAAACAACAAATATTGGAGAGGATGTGGAGAAAGGGGAACCCTCCTCCACTGTTGGTGGGAATGCAAGTTGGTGCAGCTACTTCGGAAAACAGTGTGCAGATACCTGAAGAAATAAAGAATAGAGCTCCCCTATGACTCTGCAATTGCACTACTGGGTATTTACCCCAAAGATACCGATGTTGTACAAAGAAGGGCCACATGTACCCCAATGTTCATAGCAGAAATGGCCACAATTGGCAAACTGTGGAAAGAGCCAAGGTGTCATTCAAAAGATGTATGGATAAAGAAGATATGGCTCATATATACAGTGGAATACTATGCCTCCATCAGAAGGGATGAATATTCAACTATTGTATTAAAATAAATGGTACTGGAAGAGATTATTTTCAGTGAAATAAAGCAATCATATCATTTCACTGACGTGTGGAGTATAGGGAAATACATGGAGGACATTGTGAGAAGGAAAGTAAGGGTGAATTGGGGGAATTTGGAGGGGAGTTGAACCATGAGAGACTGTGGACCCTGAGTAACAAACAGAGGGTTTTGGAGGGGTGGGGGTAAGGTTTTAGGCGAGGAAGGTGGTGGGTATTGAGAAGGACACGTATTGCATGGAGCACTGGGTGTAGTGCATGAACAATTAATCTTTTTTTCTTTTTTCCCCAAATACGTTTATTTAATAATTTCTGTGTGCCAAGATTAATTGTTCATGCACCACACCCAGTGCTCCATGCAATACGTGCCCTCCTCAATACCCACCACCAGGCTCGCCCAACAGCCCACCCTCTCCCCTCCAAAACCCTCAGTGAGTCGCTCAGAGGACACAGAATCTCATCGTTCATCGCCCCCTCCGATTTCCCCCCATTCACCCTTCCTTTCCTTCTCACAATGCCCTCCATGTTTTTCCTTATTCTCCACACGTAAATGAGACTATAGGATACTTGACTCTCTCTGCTTGACTTATTTCACTCCACATAATCTCTTCCAGTCCCGTCCATATTGATACAAAAGTTGGGTAATCCTCCTTTCTGATGGAGGCATAATATGCCATTGTATAGATGAACCATAACTTCTTTATCCATTAATCTGTTGAAGGCATCTTGGTTCTTTTCACAGTTTGGCAATTGTGGCTATTGCTGCTATGACCATTGGGGTACATATGGCCCTTTTTTGTACTGCATCTGCTTCTTTGGGTAAACACTGAGTAGTGCCATTGCAGGGTCATAGAGTAGCTCAATTTTAAATTTTTTTTTTTTCCTGCCCAAATTTGTTTATTTTAATTTTTCAGTGTTACAAGATTGATTGTTCATGCACCACACCCAGTGCTCCATGCAGT